>JBBDGT010000025.1:0-48920 GCA_037306005.1 Rhinophrynus dorsalis | reverse complement strand
TGGGCGCTCCTTGCATTAGTGGGCCGTGGTGGTCGGCTGGGACAGAACCGGATTATTTGTCCATGGGCCGTAGGCAAGGGATCAATAGAGGGACCCCTAACAGCTAATAGGCTTCAAAACAGGAAGGCTCATATACAAAGGAAAGTGGTGGAATTTTGTGGAAAAGTAACAGCAGCACAGGGAACAATATCCATTTATTTAAAAGGGCGTTTTAACGTCTTCAACGCTAGAGAGGTCAGCAAAGCATTGTATTTGTTCTGTATGGTACAAATGAATTGTTCCTCTTTGTGTTAGTACATCAGCCTCACAGATCACAGTGCACAGTCAGCTGCTGCAAGAGCCAAAAGTATAAATGGGTTTAGATTAATGGGGTAAAAGTATAACTGTATGGGCCTTATGTATCAAGATAAAGGGTGCAAGTAAAAAAAAAACTTACACCATAGGGTTGAATTGAAAAATCAGGAAAATTGTGTTGACATAAATGGGGTTTTAACCCTTTGAATGCTACAATGGTCCCCAACGCGTTGCTTTGGCAATGTGTTTGCATTGTCTGTAGCATTCATAGAATTAATAGTCTCATTGAAATCAATGGACATTTTCAAAGAAATCCATTTAACCCTGTGGGCCACTTGTGAGGAAAGAGTGGGCTGCACAATACCCAAATGTGGAAGCTTTCTAAACAGATATTAACCCTTTGAGTGACAGAGGTACGCAGAGCAATGTGCTGCATATCATCTCTGGTACTCCAAGGGTTAATGGGCTTAAGCCTCTGAGTGCCAGAGAGGTATCCAAGGCATTGCAACAGCACTCAAAGGGTTAAATTGAAACAAAGTGAGTCCATCAGCCCCAGTTCTTAGCATGGAAACTGAAGATCTGTGTGTTCTAACCTATTCCCCAGCTGACTCTGAGTGTCCCAGTGTGTCTTTGAAAGAAGTAATCAATGTGTGGCTCCCCAGCAAAATGGGAGCTGCTGGTTGGTGGGTTATAGTATTGTGCCATGAGTTGTTTACTGTAGGAGTTGTAAGTCGAGAGAAGTGATGTAGCAGTAGGTGAGTTGTGGAGGAGAGGGCTAACCCTCTGACTGCCAGAGAGGTACGCAACGCATTGCAATGTATGCGTACCCCTCTGACACTCAAAGGGTTAAGGTAGGCTGACCAGATCTCACCTTTAACCGGGGACACATAGGAAATAGCCATTTTGCAGTACTTCACTGAAGTGAAAGCAGTCCTGCAGTATGCATTTTTCCTATGCGTCCCCAGTTAAAGGTGAGGTCTGGTCAGCCTAGGTTAAGACTGATGTTGGGGGGCAGGCTAACTGTTCCTTACAGCTGCCCCTGGGTGTGTGTGGCAGGGGACGCAGGTTTTCTCTCTTATATATATACACTACCAATGTGGGACGGTGTTGGGCGCACGTGTGTGAAATGTAGACACACTGATAAACACAGACATATGCAACACACAGGCAGACACGTACACACAGTGAGCGGCAGAGACATGCAAAAGACATGCACACACACACCGGAGATGCACACAAATATGTAACAGAGATGTACACACACACACACGCAACATATATGCGCAGAAACATATGCGTGCATGAGTTGTGCACCCCTCTGGCACTCAAAGGGTTAATGTATAGAGAGGCATGTCAGAGTTAAATAGCAGTGGGAAGTGTATTCATACCTGGGAACTTTGACTTGTGTAGTCCCTGGAAGGGAGTCATGTGATGCTGATGTGGAGAGACAAATGGGGCAATCTGGGTTAAAAGTGGGCGGGGCTTAATCCAGAGTAGGGGGCGGGGCTTAACATAAATGTGGAAAAGTGTTAGTAATAGGCTGGGGAAGGAGGAGAAGTGGGAGGGAAATGCAAGTTTACAGTGTGAGGAGTTTGAACACACTCCCTGAGGGGTAAAACGTGATACACAACCCTGTGGCAGTCAGTGGGTTAAGTGTGAATCTGATGGCTGTCTGTCCCGTGTGTTGCATGGCAAATGATGACAGTGAAGAAATAATTGAGCAATGAGGACCTACCTTAACCCTATGAGTGCCATTTTATTCCCCTGCTGCTGTAGCACCCTTAAGTGGCTGTAGTACAGGTCCTGCTGAGGCCACTGGGAGTCAGGGTGAGTGACTGTGTGTCAGCCATCTTTCTTTCTGGCTTTGTGTGTGTTTGGTGCTGTGTGAGTGGGGCATGTGTGTGTACTACCTGGGAACTTTTACTTGTGGAGTCCCTCATGTGGTGCTGATGTGGAGAGAGCAATGTGGCAATTTGGGTTAAAAGGGGGCGAGGCTTAATCGTGAGTAGGAGGCGGGGCTTAACATAAATGTGGAAAAGTGTTAGTAATAGGCTGGGGAAGGAGGAGAAGTGGGAGGGAAATGCAGGTTTACAGTGTAAGGGGTTTGAACACACTCCCTGAGGGGTAAAGCTTGATACACAACCCTGTGGCAGTCAGTGGGTTAAGTGTGAATCTGATGGCTGTCTGTCCTGTGTTTTGCATGGCAAATGATGACAGTGAAGAAATAATTGAGCAATGAGGACCTACCTTAACCCTTTGAGTGCCATTTTTTTCCTGAGTGGCTGTAGTACAGGTCCTGCTGAGGCCACTGGGAGTCAGGGTGAGTGACTGTGTGTCAGCCATATTTCTTTCTGGCTTTTGTGTGTGTGGTGCTGTGTGTGAGTGGGGCATGTGTGTGTGGTGCTGTGTGAGTGGGGCATGTGTGTGAGTTTGGTGCTGTGTGAGTGGGGCATGTGTGCGTTTGTCTGTGGTGTAGGAGGAAGTGGCGGCCATATTGTTTTTTTCTGACTTTGATAGTGGTGAGCGGGCTGCATAGTGGGGGCGGGCCAACTCCCTGCATGATTTTAACACACTGCAATTGGTGTGAAAATCACGCCCCCATTGAATCACCCAATGGGAACAGTAACCACTCCTTATTGCCACCCCTGGGTGTGTGTGTCTCCTGAGGAGACATAAATTATGCAATGAGCTTTTCTCTTTTATATATATAGATTGATCTCATTATATGACATGAATTTCAGTATATGATATATGTTTTTCACTAGAAATCATTTGGATTTCGGTATATAGCGTATGCATTTCAGTATATGATATATGGATTTTAGTATATAGACTATAGATTTCAATATATAATATATGGATTGCAATATATGATATGGTTTTCAGTATATGATATCAATTTCAGTATATAACATGTATTTCAGTATATGATATATGTATTTCAGTATATGACATTTGGATTTCACTATATAACATATGAATTTCAGTATGTAGCATATGCATTTCAGTATATGATATATGGATTTCATTATATACTATATACTTTTCACTATGTAATATATATATTTAATTATATGACAATAATTTCAGCATCTACTATCAATTTCAGTAAATAATGTATCAATTTCAGTATATTACATATGTATTTCAGTATATATGTATTTCAGTCTATAGTATATGTATTTCATTATATTACATATGGATTTCACTATAAAGTATATGTATTGCAGTATGTGATATATATGCTTTTCATTATATGATACACACTTCTCACTCTATAATATAATGGGTTCAGTCATTAGAGCAATGTATAAGCAAAGCTGAATTATGTTCCTAACGGCCCCTCATATTAGGGCCTCAAAAATGTTTGCACCAGGCCTTACAGTGATGAATTACTCCATTGAATTCTTGAATTCATCCCTTGAGCATTAGAGAGGTTCCTGACACATTGTAACACAATCCATTGAGACCTCTATCATTGAAGTGTTTACCGCACCATATGGAAGCAGATTAGCTAAGAACTGAACTTATAATGGGAGCAAGCAACTTGCTCTGCTGGAGACAAATAAAGATTTCCATTGATTTAAACAGAGATTTTAACCTATGGAGTCTTTTCTTAGTACATCACCGCAGTATTTTATAATACAAGTTCAACAGTATATATATTTCCAGGTTAACGTTCCACAAATGACTAGGTATATGCTAGCACACAAGTGGCACTTGCCATGATATACAATATGATAGGAAACTTTTATGATCACTATGATATGACACACCAACACTATCTTGGATTAAAGGAGCACTAACACGTAAAGTTTAAATATGTTGCTATAACTTTAAAATATCATATACTTTCAGGAAGCATATCAATTATTATAATTTGTTAGGATGCGTCGCTCCCTTTGGGCGTAACACGCACGGACACAGAGAGCGAGAGCAATGTCTCCTAGCAAATTGCACATGGATCCCCAGCACTGCGGCGGTGGAGAGAATAGCAGCGGTAGAGCGGCACGCTCCGGGGATCATGGCAATACCGCCGCTGTCCCCCTCCCCCGCAGCATTGCGGAGGAAGATAGAGCTGAGTGTCAGGCTGCACCTTCTGCCCACGGGCACCCGGGGCCAGCGGCTTTAATCTAGTGTATAAAATAATTATTTATATGTATAATATAATCCTGAACTTGCTTTTTGAGACATGTGTAAACTGTTCTTTAAAGAGAGTATTTATTTAACATCTTAACCTCTTAAAGGGATAGTAATACTTCGTTTTAACCTTATTTTATTTTGTAGGCATTAAAAAAACATGAAGAACGATATAAGTCTTATCTCTCAAACCTTTATGGTTTGAGAGATATTCACAAGCAAAGTTTCCCCTCCCGCCCCTTTTACCTAGTGTAAGCCGCCTCCCCTCAGATGTGGAATGCAGTCCATAGACCAGACAGATAACAGCAGGGGACAATCTTCTTCCTATGAGAACAATGAAAGTCCTGCCCCCCTTGACAAGTTTTTCAGGTTTTTCCCTTATCTTAATTGAAGATTGTCCCTCTCTGCAGTCTTCCTGGGCACCTCCCTTCTGATCTGGTTGAACAGGGGGGGGGATACTTTGTTTGTGAATATCTCTTAAACCATAAAGGTTTGAGAGATAAGACATATCATTCTTCATGTTTTTTTAATGCCTACAAAATAAAATAAATTTAAAACGAAGTATTACTATCCCTTTAATGACCCATGATGTACATGTATGTCATGGGTTTTAGGTCCCTAAAGGACCAAGGACGTACATGTAGATCACGGAATTCCGGGCTCCCTGCCTGGCTGTACGCCGATTGGGGAGCCCAGAACCGGAAAAAAGAAAGGTCTGTGGTCCTAAAGTGTAGGCCACGTGCACGCGCGGGGTTAAGGACCAGAGAGGTACAGAACAATTGCAAAGCAAACATGTCGCACACCACACCAGTCCTTAATGAGTTAATTTTGTTTGTGTTGTTTGTAATGAGAAATAAGTGCTAAAGTCAGTTAATCAGCTGTGATTAGTGTTCACTGCTCTAATATTCTGAAAGGCTGTGATTTAATTTCAGTGCATTTACAGATAATCCTTGACAATCACCTAAAGATTGCTGTGATTGTTGGAACCTTGGAAAAGGCAGGGATGTCTGCTCCCTCAGAGCATATGTATCTAACCCCTTAATGACCTACGGTGCATGGAGTGGATTTTCCTTAAAGGGATAGTAATGTTTTACAATAAAAGCAGCTCCAAATACTCTTCATAGTATTTGGGCCATGGAGAGTGTTATTTCAGTACTGTCAGAGTTGTAGTACAAGAGTAATTGAATGATAAAGTATCCCTCTCCCACCCTTTTTACTGATGTAACACTGCTCACCTCAGAGCAGCAAGACTGTCCAGATGGATCACAGAGAGGGACAATCTTCAGTGATCATAAGAAAAAAACGGAAAAACCTGTCAAGGGGGGCAAGGTTTTCCTTATGATCACAGTAAGAAGATTGTCCCTTGCTGTGACCTGTCCAGTCAGGAGACCAGATTCCACATCTGAGGGGAGGTGTCTTACACTAGGTAAAAGGGGCGGGAGGAGGATACTTTATCATTCAATTACTCTTGTACTACAACTCTGACAGTACTGAAATAACACTCTCCATGGCCTAAATACTATGAAGATTAATTGGAGCTGCTGTTTTTCAGAAACATTACTATCCCTTTAAGAACTGCTTTAATGTCAGTCGGCGAGCCGGCGCACACATGACTAATCATGTTTTCAGGCTCGCCAAACAGGGGTCTGATAGTGACTGTTCCAGTCTTGTAGCAGTCAGTTTCAGAACCCGGTAGTGGTCACAGTGCTCCTGCAGTGCTGTGAGCAAAATATAACTGACATACTACAACCATTATCAGTCCTTTCGGGAAGTTTACTGACGGAGGTCCTAGCACATCACTGGGTGTGAATGGGTTAAGCACATATAACCCCAGTTTATTATTAGGCGTTGGTGTTCCTTTAAAGATACAGTGAAGCTAATGTGCTAAGAAGAACTGGAACAGAACTGGATCACAGCAACTTGCAACAAAAGGGACACATTGTTACAGTAACCATTGACTTAACCCCTTAAAGGGATAGTAATGTTTCACAAAAGCAGCAGCTCCAATTAATCTTCATAGCAACTGAGCCATGGAGAGTGTTATTTCAATACTGTGAGAGTTGTAGTTCAAGAGTAATTGAATGATAAAGTATCCACCTCCAGCCACTTTTACCTAGTGTAAGTCTCGTCCCCTCATATGTGGAATCCAGTCCATAGACCAGACAGCTCACAGCAAGGGTTAATATTCTTACTGTGAGAACAATGGAGGCCCTGCCCCCCTTGACAGGTTTTTCTGTTTTTTCCCTTATCTTGTCCCTCTCTGTGATCCATCCGGACAGTCTTGCTGCTCTGAGGTGAACAGTGTTACATCAGTAAAAGGGACGGGAGGGGGATACTTTATCATTCAGTTACTCTTGTACTACAACTCTGACAGAATTGAAATAACACTCTCCATGGCCCAGATACTATGATGATTAATTAGAGCTGCTTTTATTATGAAACATTACTATCACTTTAAAGGGATAGTAATACTTTGTTTTAACTTTATTTTATTTTGTAGGCATTAAAAAAACATGAAGAATGATATAAGTCTTATCTCTCAAACCTTTATGGTTTAAGAGATATTCACAAACAAAGTATCCCCACCGTTCAACCAGATCAGAAGGGAGATGCCCAGGTAGACTGCAGAGAGGGACAATCTTCAATTAAGATAAGGGAAAAAGCTGAAAAACTTGTCAAAGGGGGCAGGGCTTTCATTGTTCTCATAGGAAGAAGATTGTCCCCTTCTGTTATCTGTCTGGTCTATGGACTGCATTCCACATTTGAGAAGAGATGGCTTACACTAGGCAAAAGGGGGGCAGGGCTTTCATAGTTCTCATAGGAAGAAGATTGTCCCCTTCTGTTATCTGTCTGGTCTATGGACTGCATTCCACATCTGAGAAGAGATGGCTTACACTAGGTAAAATGGGCGGGAGGGGAAACTTTGCTTGTGAATATCTCTCAAACCATAAAGGTTTGAGAGATAAGACTTATATCATTCTTCATGTTTTTTTTTAATGCCTACAAAATAAAATAAAGTAAAACGAAGTATTACTATCCCTTTAAGGACAGAGAAAATCTGAGGTGAATTTCACTTAGTGACCGGAGGTATTCTGACCTTTTTGACGATGTCTTTGTTCAACAGTGTTTTCCCTCTAAGTACTTTATTTTACCCATGAAAATTATATATTGTTTTTTCAAGCATAAGTAGGGCTTTCTTTTGATACCACAATTATATGGATAGCCCACTGCGTATTTTAGTAAAATTAAAGAAAACTGTAAAAAAAAAAAAATAAAAAAACAATTTTTTCTCTTGAGATCATTTGGGCACAATGGGTTACATTTTTATGGAGACTGCATGAAAGGTATGACCGGTCAGTTATACCTACAAAATTGGCAGTTTTAAGTGGTCACTGTCCCCAGGGGTGAAAATCCCCATGTCCCTCTTTCTCTCTTTCTCTATTTTTTTTATCAGATACCTGATAATTGACAACTGACAACTGATGTCTGATTCCTGATACCTGACACCTGACTCCTGTTTTAAGGGAGGGAGGAGGGATGAGAGAGTTTTGGAGGTGGGAGTTTAGGAGGAGGGAGGAGGGTTGACAGAGTTTTGGTAGAGAGAGGAGGGAGTTTTAGAGGAGGAAGGAGGGTTGATAGAGTTTTGAAGGAGGGAAGAGAGAGTTTTAGGGGATGGAGGACAGATGTCCTAAAATGGACACCGTACCTTCCTTATCTCTCAGTCATTTAAAGGGGAACTTTCACCTCCGCATTATCATTGTTGTATCCCTTCCTTTGTGTCCCCTTTGTACATTGCGGTGTTTCTTTTTGCCTACAAATCTGTTTAAATGAAGAAAAAAGATACTTGAATTGTGTACCTGATGACGTTAGCAGCCGCACAGCCGCGCACCGTATGGTGCAGAAGACACTCCCACAGCCTCAGCTCCTTTCACTTGCCCCAGCATCCTCCGATGACGGAGGCGTTCTGTTAGTAAGCTGGAGAGAGATCTCATTGGCAGAGATCGATATCTAGCCAATGAGATCTCTCTCCAGCTTACTAACAGAACGCCTCCGTCATCGGAGGATGCTGGGGCAAGTGAAAGGAGCTGAGGCTGTGGGAGTGTCTTCTGCACCGTACAGTGCGCGGCTGTGCAGCTGCTAACGTCATCAGGTACACAATTCAAGTATCTTTTTTCTTCATTTAAACAGATTTGTAGGCAAAAAGAAACACCGCAATGGACAGAGGGGACACAAAGGAAGGGATACAACAATGATAATGCGGAGGTGAAAGTTCCCCTTTAAACATTGCCCAGTCTCACCTTTTTATTTCTTCTGGCTCAAACACCAACATCTGGTAGATTACCTACAATGTAACAACTTGATGTGTGTGTGAGGAGGGGGGGGCATGGCAGAGAAATGACTCCTGACTCCTGATACCTGACAACTGATGCCTGACTCTTGATACCTGATGCCGGATACCTGACACCTGATACCTTACAACTGATGTCTGACTCCTGATACCTGACGTCTGATGCCTGATACTTGACAACTGATGCCTGATACCTGATGTCTGATTCTTGATACCTGATGCCGGATACCTGATACCTGACAACTGATGTCTGACTCCTGATACCTGATGTCTGATACTTGACAACTGATGCCTGATACCTGATGTCTGACTCTTGATACCTGACACCTGATTCCTGACAACTTATCACGGTGCCTGTGTATTGCTGGCGACATTTTGACACATGATTTCTGATGCTTTCTTATTGGCTAGCGTGTGATTACTCCACCCAGTGGTAGCCTTTAAGTACAGGGCCCTTTCGTGGTGTTTCCGTTGCTTAGTGCTTGCTGCCGTTATCATGTGATATCCTGTGTATGACCCGGACTGCCTGACTACGCTCTCTGATCCTGTTCCTGCTCCGTGTACCGACCCGGTCTGGCTGACTGTCACGGATTTGAAGACTCTCAGACTTAAGGTTTGGTAAAAACGTAACTTTATTAAAAGTTAAAGGCAGTCCCCGTAGGGTAAACATACATAACAATACAGCAGTAATAGCAGATATAATAGGTTCTACCGGCCTTGCCTAAATACCGGGCAAGGCAACCCAAGTGACAGTAATGACAGGTTCTACCGACCTTGCCTATACCGGGCAAGGCAGCCCAAGGAATGCAGAATGGAGGCTCTACCGGCCCTGCCAATACCGGGTAAGGCAACCTTCAAGATGGTGATGTACAAGGTTCTACCGGCCTTACCAGTACCGGGCAAGGCAGCCCAAAGGAGTACTGTAGTAGGCTCTACCGGCCCTGCCAATACCGGGTAAGGCAACCTTAAGGATGGTAACGTACAAGGTTCTACCGGCCTTACCAATACCGGCAGAGCAGCCTGAGCGAGTAGACCAGCTGTCAGATGACTAAGACAGCAGAGAGAAATAGGAATTATGGTCTTACTCAGCAGAAGTCTATTGCCAGGGATAATCAGACGACTGCATAGGAGTGGACAGCGACCTGGCCAAAGTACTGGATCATTCAGGAGCAAACCAACGTCCGCACGTTGGGACCAACAGTAAATAACGCCACCAGGTTAATGGAGTAAACCAGCGTCCGCACGCTGGGACCAATAATAGTTGTCGCCACCAAGTTAATGGAGTAAACCAGCGTCCGCACGCTGGGACCAACAGTAAATGTCGCCACCAAGTTTAATGGAGTAAACCAGCGTCCACACGCTGGAACCAACAGTGTATCTCGCAACCAGGTTTAATGGAGCAAACCAGCGTCCGCACGCTGGAACCAACAATTTATATCGCAACCAAGTTTAGGGGAGAAAACCAGCGTCCGCACTCTGGAACCAACAATGTAATCGCAACCAGGTTTAGTGGAGCAAACCAGCGTCCGCACGCTGGGACCAACAATGTATATCGCAACCAGGTTTAGTGGAGTAAACCAGCGTCCGCACACTGGAACCAACAATGTATATTGCAACCAGGTTTAGTGGAGTAAACCAGCGTCCGCACGCTGGAACCAACAATGTATATCGCAACCAGGTTTAGTGGAGTAAACCAGCGTCCGCACGCTGGAACCAACAATGTATATCGCAACCAGGTTTAGTGGAGTAAACCAGCGTCCGCACGCTGGAGCTAACAATGTATGATCAGCAGCGAGAAGAACAATGTCGCCGGAGCGACGGCTGGAGAGGGAGATTCAGGAACTCAGTAAGATTAACCCGCGAGGTGCTGGAACACAGGAACACTAGAATACAGGCACCCAGGAACACTGGAACATCGGAACACTAGCATACAGGAACACTGGAACAGAGGAATGCTAGCATACAGGAACACTGGAACACAGGATCAGCAAGTACAGCAAGAACAGGCCCAGAAGCCTGACCAGCAGGTCAGGCAGAGTGAAGTCAGAAACACCACGAAAGGGCAACCTGGAAGTGCTCAGCCTGGGTTTAAAAAGGCTGTGTGAGGAGGGCTAATCACAGACAGCCAATCATGATTACTCAGCAAGTGACAGACACTGATCAGCACGAATCACGGGCACCGTGATAGTACCCCCCTTTCAAAGACCCCCTCTCCTAGAGTAGGGTCTAGGCTTCTGAGGGTATTTGGCATGAAATATTCGTAGTAACTTGGGTGCATGAAGGTCCTTACTGGCTACCCAGGAACGATCCTCAGGACCATAACCTTTCCAATGCACCAGATACTGTACCCCTCCTCTACGTCTACGGGAATCAATAATATTTTGTACTTCATACTCCTCCTGCCCTTCGACTTCAACAGGACCTGGCCTCACAAGTGTGGTAGTATAACGGTTACAAACCAGAGGTTTAAGGAGAGACACATGGAATACATTATGAATGCGCATAGAAGCAGGCAATTCCAAGGCATAAGAAACAGGGTTAATTTTGCGAATGATCTTGTACGGACCAATGAACCGAGGTGCCAGCTTATTAGATGGGACCTTGAGCTTTAGATTCTTGGAGGACAGCCATACTTTATCCCCGACTTGGAAGGAAACCGCTGGAAGCCTTCTGCGATTGGCATGACGCTGATGTCGCTGAAAAGACTGGCTCAATGCCCTCTGAACTTGTGCCCATGTGGAACGGAGTTGCTCTATATGCTCATCCAGAGCTGGAATCTGCTGTGTCTGAAAGGAATCCGGGAGCAGACAGGGTTGGAACCCATAATTGATCAGAAATGGAGATCTCCCGGAGGAAGAATTAACAGCGCAGTTCCTGGCGAACTCTGCCCAAGGCAACAAGTCGGCCCATTTATCATGATGGTCAGTCACAAAACATCGCAGAAACTGTTCCAATCCTTGATTGGCCCTCTCAGCGGCCCCGTTAGTCTGGGGATGATATGCAGAGAAAAATGATAGCTGTATGCCCATCTGTTTGCAAAGTGCCCTCCAGAATCTGGACACAAACTGGCTCCCCCTGTCAGACACCAGTACCCTGGGTACTCCATGTAACCGAAACACTTCGAGCGAATACCATTGCCAGTTCTTTGGCCGAAGGAAGGCCACGGAGGGGTACGAAGTGTGCCATTTTAGAAAACATGTCTACCACCATCAATATGAAGGAGTACCCTCTAGACCTGGGCAATTCTCCCATAAAGTCGATAGAGACGTGAGACCAAGGGCGTTCACCATTAGGCACCGGCTGAAGCAAGCCCACAGGGAGATGTCTAGGGGTTTTGGCATGGGCACAGGTGGCACAGGCATTCGTAAAATTGGCACAATCTGCTCTCATAGAAGGCCACCAAAATAGCTGAGAGAAAGACCAGAACAATTGATCTCTACCAATTTGTCCCGCAGCCTTAGAGGAGTGGTAGGTTTCAAGTAATCGAGTACGGAATGGCTCAGATACAAAACATTTGCCCACTGGAGTCTCATGAGGAGCAGAGGCTTGGGATGCCAAAATCTCCTCCCCTAGTGGTGAAGTAATACTAGTACGTATGGTAGCCAATATTCGATCAGGTTGAATGATAGTTGCTGGTACCTCTTCTCTGTCAACCTCCGCTTCAAATTGTCTAGACAGAGCATCAGCCCTAACATTCTTTGATCCCGGCAAGTATGATACAACGAAATTGAATTGGGATAGAAACAGTGCCCATCTGGCCTGGCGAGAAGACAGTCTCTTGGCCTCAGAAAGATATGTCAGATTCTTGTGATCAGTTAGAATCAAAACGGGTTTTTTTGTGCCTTCAAGTAAATGATGCCATTCTTTGAGAGCGAGGATAATGGCCAGTAATTCTCGATCACCAATCTCGTAATGACTTTGAGCACTAGTCAATTTTTTTTAGAAGAATCCACAGGGTCTGAGTGTGCCGCCTTTAACCTGTCGCTGAGAGAGCACCGCCCCGACCCCAATATCTGAGGCATCCACCTCTAAGGTAAAGGGAAGTAGTGGATTAGGGTGGGACAACACAGGTGCTTCAGCAAAGGCTACCTTCAACTTCTCAAAGGCCTCTTCAGCAGCCACCGGCCAGAGGGATGGGTTAGCGCCCTTATGCGTGAGGTCAGACAGAGGTTTCACTACAGAGGAGAAGTTTTTAATAAACTTCCTGTAATAATTGGCGAAGCCCAGAAATCGTTGGATGGCTTTGAGGCTCTTGGGTTTAGGCCATTGTAAGACTGCAGTCAATTTCTCTTTATCCATGGCAATGCCGTCTTTGTCAATTATAAACCCCAGAAACGGTACACTGGTTTTGTGGAACTCGCATTTCTCCAGTTTACAGAATAATTTATTTTTTCGTAAGCGCAGCAAGACTTCAGACACATCCTTGATGTGTTGTGACAGGTCTTTGAGGTGGATAAGTATGTCGTCAAGATAGACTACAACACAAGATTGTAGCATATCTCTAAGAACGTCATTGATCAGTTCTTGAAATACTGCAGGAGCATTACATAGACCAAATGGCATGACTAGGTATTCATAATGCCCAGATCTCGTATCGAAGGCAGTTTTCCACTCATCACCGGCTCTGATACGTATCAAATTGTAGGCTGCCCTTAGGTCCAATTTGGTAGAAATCGAGGACCCCTTAAGTCTATCAAACAGCTCGGTGATGAGTGGTATTGGGTAGGCATTCTTTGCCATCAGCTTATTCAGCCCACGATAGTCTATGCATGGTCGCAGTTCGCCACTTTTTTCTTAACAAAAAAGAACCCGGCGCCGGCCGGAGAAGTAGATTTCCTTATGATCCCTCTACTGAGGGCATCTGCTATGTATTGCTCCATAGCTTGGTTCTCCTCACAAGACAATGGATACGTGTGTCCCCTTGGTGGTACTGCTCCAGGACTCAGTTCTATGCGACAATTGTATGGTCTGTGCTGAGGCAGGGCACCAGCCTCTCCCTTACTGAAAACGTCGCTAAACTGCCGGTAGACATCCAGTAGTGAAGGGGAGGTGCACAAGAGCTTATCAGGGTGGATAACTCAATTATTCATACAGAACTGAGACCAAGCAGCAATCTCACATTTCTGCCAATCAAATTGTGGGTTGTGCAACTGTAACCAAGGAAAGCCCAAAATCACGGCATAGTGAGGAGAATTAATCAATTGGAACTGCTGCTCTTCCTTGTGAAGAGCCCCAATAGTCATTGGCAAGGGCATCGTTTCAAAAGTAACTTGAGCGAGTTCCAAAGGTCTGCCATCAATTGCTTCAATAGCAAGAGGGGTTTCTCTCTGAATCCGTGGTACCCCATGCAATTCGGCAAAGGTATTGTCCATAAAATACCCAGCTGCACCAGAATCAACCAAGGCCAAAACCTCAACTGAGCGTTGTGCCCATGACAATACCACCTGTATGGTGGGTTTAAGTGTGCCCAACAATGGGGACGATTGGACACCACCTAGGGCCTGTCCCCCAAGGTACCCTAGGTGTGTTCGTTTCCCGGCTGTACCGGACAAGATCTTAACAGGTGACCATTTTTACCGCAATACAGACATAATCCTTGTGTCTTGCGATACCTTCTCTGCTCCTTAGTTAACCTAGTGAAACCCACCTGCATAGGTTCACTTGGTTCCTGTATGGATTCACTAGGTTTGGATGCAGAGGGAGGGTTGGGTGGGCAAAATATGCTACTGGACCCATTATCTTTTAACCGTACTCGTCGCTGTCTGGCGGTTAATCTTTCAAGTATTCTGTAGTCAATTAGAATCACGTATTCTATATAATTATCTAGGTCAGTAGGTAAATATTTTGCTGCGATCTCATCTTTAATCTGGTTACTCAATCCTTGAGCAAAGGCTGCCAACAGGGCCTCGTTATTCCATCCTACCTCTGCTGCCAAGGTGCGGAATTCAATGGCATAATCGCCAACCGTGCGCCTGCCCTGTTGTACCTCCATGAGATGTTTAGCAGCAGAGGTAGTTCTTCCAGGAGGCTCAAATACTCTTCGAAAGGATTGCACAAAATCACAGAAATTCTTTCTGCAAGGTTTAGCGTTTTCCCAAAGTGGGTTAGCCCAAGCCAATGCTCTGCCAGTCAGCAGGGATATCATGAACCCAACCTTGCTGCAATCACTAGGAAATGCGTGTGCCGTCAATTCCATAAATATTTCAAGTTGATTGATAAACCCTCTGCATAGTTGAGGGTCACCGTCATATCTCAGCGGCAAGGGTGCAGAAGCCGTTAACCCTTTGACTGCGGTCCCTGGGGACCTAGACTCATTCTCCGGTGTCTGAATTGGCGAGACCACCGGGCTAGAGCCGGACTTATCAGCAAGTACCATACTGCGTTCAAGAATAGTTTGGATAGCAACCACTAGCTGATCCAAACGTTGCTCGAGCGTATCCATCCTCCAATGGATATTCTGTGCGTTACCGTCACTCTTACTGTCTGAGGTCATGGCCCTTTCGTACTGTCACGGATTTGAAGACTCTCAGACTTAAGGTTTGGTAAAAACATAACTTTATTAAAAGTTAAAGGCAGTCCCCGTAGGGTAAACATACATAACAATACAGCAGTAATAGTAGATATAATAGGTTCTACCGGCCTTGCCTAAATACCGGGCAAGGCAACCCAAGTGACAGTAATAATGACAGGCTCTACCGACCTTGCCTATACCGGGTAAGGCAACCGTGAGATGACGTATACCAGTTCTACCGGCCTTACCAATACCGGGCAAGGCAGCCCAAGGAATGCGGAATGGAGGCTCTACCGGCCCTGCCAATACCGGGTAAGGCAACCTTAAGGATGGTAACGTACAAGGTTCTACCGGCCTTACCAATACCGGGCAGAGCAGCCTGAGCGAGTAGACCAGCTGTCAGATGACTAAGACAGCAGAGAGAAATAGGAATTATGGTCTTACTCAGCAGAAGTCTATTGCCAGGGATAATCAGACGACTGCATAGGAGTGGACAGCGACCTGGCCAAAGTACTGGATCATTCAGGAGCAAACCAACGTCCGCACGTTGGGACCAACAGTAAATAACGCCACCAGGTTAATGGAGTAAACCAGCGTCCGCACGCTGGGACCAATAATAGATGTCGCCACCAGGTTAATGGTGTAAACCAGCGTCCGCACGCTGGAACCAACAGTGTATCTCGCAACCAGGTTTAATGGAGCAAACCAGCGCCCGCACGCTGGAACCAACAATGTATATCGCAACCAAGTTTAGGGGAGAAAACCAGCGTCCGCACGCTGGAACCAACAATGTAATCGCAACCAGGTTTAGTGGAGTAAACCAGCGTCCGCACGCTGTAACCAACAATGTATATCGCAACCAGGTTTAGGGGAGTAAACCAGCGTCCGCACGCTGGAACCAACAATGTATATCTCAACCAGGTTTAGTGGAGTAAACCAGCGTCCGTACGCTAGAAGCAACAATGTAATCGCAACCAGGTTTAGTGGAGTAAACCAGCGTCCGCACGCTGGAACCAACAATGTATGATCAGCAGCGAGAAGAACAATGTCGCCGGAGCGACGGCTGGAGCAGGAGATTCAGGAACTCAGTAAGATTAACCCGCGAGGTGCTGGAACAAAGGAACACTAGAATACAGGCACCCAGGAACACTGGAACACTAGCATACAGGAACACTGGAACACAGGAATGCTAGCATACAGGAACATTGGAACACTGGAGCACTGGAACACAGGAATGCTAGCATACAGGAACACTGGAACACAGGATCAGCAAGTACAGCAGGAACAGGCCCAGAAGCCTGACCAGCAGGTCAGGCAGAGTGAAGTCAGAAACACCACGAAAGGGCAACCTGGAAGTGGTCAGCCTGGGTTTAAAAAGGCTGTGTGAGGAGGGCTAATCACAGGCAGCCAATCATGATTACTCAGCAATTGACAGACACTGAACAGCACGAATCACGGGCACCGTGATAGGCTAATCACAGACAGCCAATCATAATTACTCAGCAAGTGACAGACACTGAACAGCGCGAATCACGGGCACCGTGATACTGACGTTCCTGCTCCGTGTACCGACTTGGATTGGCTGACGTTCCTGCTCATTGAACCTAGCATTGTTACATCTATTGTCCGGTACCATTACCCTGGGTCGCAGTCTGTGTGTATTCCTGGGCGTTCCGTTGTTCCTCCGGTTGCAGTACTACTGGTAGTCGTGATCCATCTGGGCCTCGCTCACCCTTCCTGGGCCTAGTCGCTATTTTGGCACTCATCCACAGAGAGTGCTTCTTGGGTCTCGCTATTAGGGCCTCCCAGCCTCCTGGCCTAATAGAATTAACCATCAGTGTCTCACTATATCACACAAACTGTTCCTGACCTGTGTTAGTATATGTATTGCTCTCCGATATATGTATACTGGACCCGTGTGGGTTAATGTTATTTAGTAACCTGTCCTGTGTCAGTACTGTTTGTTATCTATTGCTGGACCCGCGAGGGTTCCTTTATTCTGTCTGGTTTCAATAAAACTGTGTTTTACCAAATTGCCTGCCTCTGAGTGTACTGAAAACCATTACACAACTGATGTCTGACTCCTAATACCTGACGTCTGATACCTGATGCCTGATAATTGACAACTGATGCCTGATGTCTGACTCCTGATACCTGACTCCTAATACCTGACGCCTGACACCTGACTCCTGTTTTAAGGGAGGGAGGAGGGATGAGAGAGTTTTAGAGGAGGGAGGAGGGAATTTAGGAGGAGGGTTGACAGAGTTTTAAAGGGATAGTAATACTTCGTTTTAACTTTATTTTATTTTGTAGGCATTAAAAAAACATGAAGAATGATATAAGTCTTATCTCTCAAACCTTTATGGTTTAAGAGATATTCACAAGCAAAGTTTCCCCTCCCGCCCCTTTTACCTAGTGTAAGCCATCTCTTCTCAGATGTGGAATCCAGTCCATAGACCAGACAGATAACAGAAGGGGACAATCTTCTTCCTATGAGAACAATGAAAGCCCTTCCCCCCTTGACAAGTTTTTCAGCTTTTTCCCTTACCTTAATTGAAGATTGTCCCTCTCTGCAGTCTACCTGGGCACCTCCCTTCTGCTCTGATTGAACAGGGGGGGGGGGTACTTTGTTTGTGAATATCTCTTAAACCATAAAGGTTTGAGAGATAAGACTTGTATCATTCTTCATGTTTTTTTAATGCCTACAAAATAAAATAAAGTTAAAACGAAGTATTACTATCCCTTTAAAGGAGGGAAGAGAGAGTTTAGGGGATGGATGAGAGATGTCCTAAAATGGACACCATACATGTTAAAGTTTTCCCCTCCTGCCCTTTTCTCTCTTCTTCCCTCAGATATGAAATGCGGTCCTTTGAGGGACAATATTGCGTCTATCAGTATAAGGGCAACCTTTCACCCCTTGGCTAACGGAAGCAGGGTTTTCCTTATGCTGACACATTAATGTCCCTCACTGGAATCCGTCCAAACCGAATTTCTCATCTGAAGGAAGAAGAGGGACGTCAGACAACGAGTGGGAGGGGGAACTTTAAAATTTAATTACAATAAAACTACATGGATATGGACAGCGTGGAAAGTACAGAGCATTATACAAAAGTATAAATGGAATGACCTTTATCAATGTAAACTTACTATCCCCCTTAGATCTTGGGCTTTGGATTGACTTTAAAGGGATAGGAATGTCAGAAAAAAAGTATTAACTATATGGTAGATACAATTAAAAGAGAGTACTTGCACTTATTCGTATCTCTTAAAGCATTATGGTTTGAGAGATATAGGAAAATAAAGTTCTCTGGTCCCACCCCTTTCTGCCTGACGAGCTGTAAAGCTGTCATAAGCAGATTCTGGTCACTTGACCAGATGTGGCTCTTCAGCAGAGCCAATATAACGATATCTAAAGATAAATACTGAATTTGGAACGGTCTACAAAGTGTGCCTGGCTTGCAAGCACACTTTGTGGACCGTTCCATTTAAGTATTTATTTCTAAATAGCGTGATTTCAGCTCTGCTAAAGAGCCTCTGTCTGATCAAATGACTGGAATCTGCAGCTGCCCTCTAGATGGCAGACTTGAGTAAAACAGCCAGGAAAAGGTAATGTTAGCAAGTTATATCTCTCAAACCATAAAGGTTTGAGAGATAAGACTTACATCATTGTTAATCTTTTTTTAATGTCTACAATATTAAATCAACTTAAAATTAACCATTACTATCCCTTTAACTCCAGAATGTCATTACAATGTGGTTCCAATTAAGTATTTCTTTCTATATATCGCTATTTCGACTCTGCTGAAGAGCCGCCGGCCGGTCCCCAGACCAGGATCTTCTGCTGTCAGCAAGAGAGCTGACGTCTGTGAAAGGGGCAGAAGGGGGAACTTTATCTTATTGTTACCTTTTAATCTCTAACATTTTTGTAAAGTCATTTTTTAATGTTTCCTTTTAATCTCTTGTAAAGTTATTTGCTTAGATTGACTAACCGTGCATAGATAATTTTTAATCAATTATATCTGTTGTGCTTGCAGAATGCTTATATGGGAAATTAGCCAATTTTTTTTTTAAATAAATCAATTAGGAGAAATTAACCTTTATGTTTAGTGACACTGCGTGACACTTTATGCTAATCTCCCGCATAATATGTTAATTAACCCTTTTTCTCCTTGCTGTGATAACAGAAATGCTCTTGTTAGCTCCATTCATAGCATAGTGGGTGATAATACTACACCAGTACACAAACTAATTAGCATAAAGTGTCAGACTCTGCCAGTAACAAATAAAGATTCATTTTTCAAAAACAAATGTCTAGCACAACATACGGGTGGTTTTTCAGTCTCTTTAACCCCTTAAAATCGCATGACGTGCCACGACCATCACGCCAGTCCCAGCACTTAAAGACCGGTGATGTTCCTGGCATGTCATGCAACTCTAGGATGGCAGCACTAAGCAAAAAAAATTAACGCCTGCCTGAGTATGGCTGTGTTAAACAATAGTAGCTAAGCAAGTTGATATGTCATGTCTAGGTGCTGAGTACTTGAAGGTTAGATAAAATACTGACACCACATATAAGATTAAAACTCGGCCACAGGTTTATTACTGTAACAGGTAGCCCAGTAGATATGGCAGCAGATTGCCCTGTGGTTGAAACCTGGGTGGAACATCACCTAGGCCATTGGCCTTCACACTGGTCCTACAAGATTAAGAACTTTCCCACTTTTCCACTGTTATCTGCCTGACAAGGAGATGACTGTCAACATGGTAGACAAACCTAACAAAAAAGGTAGGAGGGTTGGATGTCACTCCATGCCAAAACTGTACTGGCAATATGGCCACCGGTGCAGTTCCACTTTCCCCCATTCTGTCCAAACCCTAACCCCCTTACACTACCTCACCTACTGCGACTCTCCCCCTAGATATGATCCATCTACACTAAATGTTCAATACCACTCCATAGGGGTTATTGTCTATGTACTCGGCACTTGAATGTTAAATAAAACACTGACTCCAGATATGGGTTTAAAGGGATAGTAATACTTCGTTTTAACTTTATTTTATATTGTAGGCATTAAAAAAATGTGAAGAATGATATGTCTTATATCTCAAACCTTTATGGTTTATGAGATATTCACAAGCAAAGTTCCCCTCCCCGCCCCTTTTACCTAGTGTAAGCCATCTCTTCTCAGATGTGGAATGCAGTCCATAGACCAGACAGATAACAGAAGGGGACAATCTTCTTCCTATGAGAACAATGAAATCCCTTCCCCCCTTGACAAGTTTTTCAGGTTTTTCCCTTATCTTAATTGAAGATTGTCCCTCTCTGCAGTCTACCTGGGCACCTCCCTTCTGATCTGGTTGAACAGGGAAGGGATACTTTGTTTGTGAATATCTCTTAAACCATAAAGGTTTGAGAGATAAGACTTATATCATTCTTCATGTTTTTTTAATGCCTACAAAATAAAATAAAGTTAAAACGAAGTATTACTATCCCTTTAAAGCAATAGTAATGTTTCACCCAAAAAGCAGCTCCGATTAATCTCCATAGTATTTGGGCAATGGAGAGCGTTATTTCAATACTATCCAAGTTGTAGATCAACAGTAATTGAATAATAAAGTATCCCCCTCCCGCCCCTTTTACCTAGTGTAAGCCACCTCCCCTCAGATGTGGAATCTGGTCTCTTGATCGGACACATCACAACAAGGGACAATCTTCTTACTGTGATCATAAGGAAAACCCTGGACCTCTTGATTAAGGAGGGCAGGTTTTTCCTTATGCTAACAGAAGATTGTCCATCGCTATCCTCTATCTTGGCCAGCTTGGAAAGTAGTGTTACATCAGTAAAAGGGTCTGGAAATGCGTACTTTATCATTCAATTACTGTTGAACTATAACTCGGACAGTATTGAACTAATGTTCTCCATGGACCAAACACTATGAAGATCAGAGTTGCTTTTTGGGTAAAACATTTTTATCCCTTTAAAACAAGATCACAACTTTATTTGATGAAACATAAAAACCCTAAAGCTCTTGCCAGACTAGGAAATTATTGTATATATAAAATGCCATTTGCCCAGTCATGGGCACAATGTTGTAACTCTGAAACTGTAGAGAAAGAAGAAAAAGCAAGTAATCCTAGAGAAAAATTGCTAAGGTAGAACTTTATCACCAATACTGCAATCAGCCAAAGAAATGCTACTCACAAGACTGGTGACTTTGACTGACACGTATGTGTTACCCAGTTAATACAGCTGGAGAAATATTTAGACTGTCCAAACTACAGTAACACCACTCAACTCTGGTCTTAACTTAATAGGGGGAAGCTCCTCTCCATGCATCCATAAGGAAGGACATAAACCATATCTCCGGTACAATACGCACAGTTCTGTCCCTCTTCACCTTATGTGAAGTGGGGGGGGTGTATTATACACAAGAGAGAAAAATATCATATAGTTATTTCTTCTCCCCCCATACCTTCACCCCACTCCCAGCTTTACCTCCTTCCACTCACCACGTCCGGAGGCATCTGTTATATCTGCACAGCAGGCAGCATGCATGCATTTGCCCTCCCGCTTCTCAATTTGCCCTGTGAGGACCTTTTGATTAAAGCTAATGGTTATGCCCCTTGAGGACCTTCAGGTCCTAGCAGGGCACTAGCGTAGATCCAATGCATAGACCTCTGCATATTGGACCTATGGTAGTGCCCTTCAAGAACCTGAAGGTCCTCAAAGGGCATTACTATTAGCATCAAGTAAAAGGTCCTCACAGGGCAATACGTGAAGCCAGTGGCAAATGTAAGCATGCAGATATAACAGATGCAAGAAAACACAAATGAAGATACTCCTAGTGCAATAACTTCTGTAATGGTTGCTGTCCCGACACACCACCATCTTATGGTCCGCACTCACAGTATATTGTGTTCAACTCAACACACGTGTGCCAGTTGACAATAGCGCATTCAAGGTATTTTTATATTGTCCCCACAACAGTAAGGATCCTTCCTTCGGGCTAGGCTTCTCCTCAATACAACTCAATGAAGGTACACAAAATGTAAACAAGAACAGAAGAGGGTGCCCAATCATGTTTGTTATCTTTCAAACAATCTCAAGTATATAATAAAGATTGTACTCACAAGTATGGTGGCTATGGGGAGTGGAGGTTATAGTTAGTATGGAGATCTAGAGTGATCATACTGCTCAGGTAGTGTGGAATAGTCAGTGAGTTGTTAGTAGTGGAGTGGAGGTTATAGTTAGTATGGAGATCTGGAGTGATCACACTGCTCAGGTAGTGTGGAATAGTCAGTGAGTTGTTAGCAGTGGAGGTTATAGTTAGTATGGAGATCTGGAGTGATCATACTGCTCAGGTAGTGTGGAATAGTCAGTGAGTTGTTAGTAGTGGAGGTTATAGTTAGTGTGGAGATCTGGAGTGATCATACTGCTCAGGTAGTGTGGAATAGTCAGTGAGTTGTTAGTAGTGGAGGTAATAGTTAGTATGGAGAACTGGAGTGATCATACTGCTCAGGTAGTGTGGAATAGTCAGTGAGTTGTTAGTAGTGGAGTGGAGGTTATAGTTAGTTTGGAGATCTGGAGTGATCATACTGCTCAGGTAGTGTGGAATAGTCAGTGAGTTGTTAGTAGTGGAGTGGAGGTTATAGTTAGTATGGAGATCTGGAGTGATCATACTGCTCAGGTAGTGTGGAATAGTCAGTGAGATGTTAGTAGTAGAGTGGAGGTTATAGTTAGTATGGAGATCTGGAGTGATCATACTGCTCAGGTAGTGTGGAATAGTCAGTGAGTTGTTAGTAGTGGAGGTTATAATTAGTATGGAGAGCAGGAGTGATCATACTGCTCAGGTAGTGTGGAATAGTCAGTGAGTTGTTAGCAGTGGAGCAGAGGTTATAGTCAGTATGGAAAGCTGGAGTGATCATACTGCTCAGGTAGTGTGGAATAGTCAGTGAGTTGTTAGTAGTGACGCAGAGGTATAGATAGTCTGGAGATCTGGAGCGATCATACTGCTCAGGTAGTGTGGAATAGTCCTTGAGATGTTAGTAGTGGAGTGGAGGTTATAGTTAGTATAGAGAGCTGGAGTGATCATGCTGATCAGGTAATGTGGACTAGTCATTGAGTTGTTAGCAGTGGAGTGGAGGTTATAGTTAGTATGGAGATCTGGAGTGATCATACTGCTCAGGTAGTGTGGAATAGTCAGTGAGTTGTTAGTAGCGGAGGTTATAGTTAGTGTGGAGATCTGGAGTGATCATACTGCTCAGGAAGTGTGGAATAGTCAGTGAGTTGTTAGCAGTGGAGCGGAGGTTATAGTTAGTATTGAGATCTGCAGTGATCATACTTCTCAGGTAGTGTGGAATAGTCAGTGAGTTGTTAGCAGTGGAGGTTATAGTTAGTATGAAGATCTGGAGTGATCATACTGCTCGGGTAATGTGGAATAGTCAGTGAGTTGTTAGCAGTGGAGCAGAGGTTATAGTTAGTATGGAGATCTGGAGTGATCATACTGCTCAGGTAGTGTGGAATAGTCAGTGAGTTGTTAGTAGTGGAGTGGAGGTTATAGTTAGTATGGAGATCTGGAGTGATCATACTGCTCAGGTAGTGTGGAATAGTCAGTGAGTTGTTAGCAGTGGAGTGGAGGTTATTGTTATTATGGAGAGCTGGAGTGATCATACTGCTCAGGTAGTGTGGAATAGTCAGTGAGTTGTTAGTAGTGGAGGTTACAGTTAGTATGGATAGCTGGAGTGATCATACTGCTCAGGTAGTGTGGAATAGTCAGTGAGTTGTTAGTAGTGGAGGTTATAGTTATTATGGAGATCTGTAGTGATCATATTGCTCAGGTTGTGTGGAATAGTCAGTGAGTTGTTAGCAGTGGAGCAGAGGTTATAATATATCGAAGCGATGCAATTGGTACCCCTCGGGCACTCAAAGGGTTAACAGCTGGAGGGCCAACAATTGACTTCTCCTGTCCTATGTCTTATATAAAAGAGACATTATTACAATTAATAGTTCATGTATTAATTTTCTCTCACTTTTTCTGCAAAACAAAAAAGAGCAATATTCCTCATGGAACACTATCCAGGGAATTTAGGTCCCACTTACTACTGACTCATCACTTCTGATGATTAACAATTGTATGAGTTCCCATATTACAGTTGCTAATGAGCAAAGTGTCTGTGTGTATCCCCTGTGAGTAGAGTTAAAGAGGGACATAAATGTTCTTTTAATGAGCAAGAAAAGACGACACTGACAGCTGTTGCTTAGGGCGCTCAGTAGAGTAATAGAGGTGGTAAAACTTCTGTCTGGGGACAAAACAGCCACTTTGACTCTGACAAACAACATTGCACATTTGCATTTCTTTAATGAGTGGAATTCTATAACTGTGTGGATATATTTGTGTGTGTGTGTGTAAACCCTTTGAGTGCCAGAGAGGTGTTCCCAGGATTGTTTCACAATGCACTGGACCAAGTGCCATGCCACAAGCAAACCAGTTTTGTGAGATACTAGTCATTTTTCTGTAAAATACACCATACTTTGAGAAAGTAACCCCTTGAGGATCAGAGGGTGTGCAATGCATTGTAAAACAATACTTTGCATACCCACTGGTCCTAAAGGGGTTAACCTTCATGCTTTGTTGGCTCATTGATGCCCTTTATGCTAATTTCCTGTACACTATGCTTAAAGGGATAGTAATACTTAAAATGTAAAAAAATATATGTTGTAGGGGTTATCCTTCTGAGTAAAGCAAGAGTACTCCCACTGCTGAAAGGTGTTTCATTCAAAAGTTATTCATTTTCAAAGTTGAATTTTTTAGGTGCAATATCACAGTGGCCTGAAATTGTACAGTGGTGCTGTTGCTACACGATCCTATGGACAGAAATCTCCATAGGATGGTGTAGCAACAGCGCCACTGTACAATTTCAGGGCACTGTGATATTGCATCTAAAAAATTCAGCTTTGAAAATTAATAACTTTTGAATGAAACACCTTTCAGCAGTGGGAGTACTCTTGTTTTACTCAGGGGGATAAACCCTACAACATATTTTTTTTTACATTTTAAGTATTACTATCCCTTTAAGCTGACCAAACCTTCCCTTTAACTGGGGACACACAGGGAATAGGCATATTTCAGGACTGCACTGAAATCATGTCAGCCCTGCAGTATGTATTTTTCATATGTGTCCCCAGTTACAGGAGATGTCTGGTCACCCTAACTATGCTAATTAGCTCTGTCTGAGTCTAAACTTACTGCTCATTGTGATATAAGACACGTCCCCAGTGTGTGGGCTTTATCTAGATTCATTCATAGCACGCTGTGTGGTAATACTGGACCAACACCAAAATTAATTAGAATAAAATGCCAGTCTGTGCCACCAACAAATACTGGTTCATTTCTCAAACCAATGGATAACACAACATTTAGACAGTTTTTACTTCTCTTTAACTATGTTTATCTTAACGTGAAAGAGCCACTTTAATCATCACCCAAGCAATGCATTGAAGACCTCTCAGGCATTTAAAGGGGAACTTTCACCTCCTCATTATCCTTATTGTATCCCTTCCTTTGTGTCCCCTCTGTACAGTGCGGCCTTTCTTTTTGCCTACAAATCTGTTTAAATGAAGAAAAAAGATACTTGAATTGTGTACCTGATGACGTTAGCAGCCGCACAGCCGCACACCGTATGGTGCAGAAGACATTCCCACAGCCTCAGCTCCTTTCACTTGCCCCAGCATCCTCCGATGACAGAGGCGTTCTGTTAGTAAGCTGGAGAGAGATCTCATTGGCTAGATATCGATCTCTGCCAATGAGATCTCTCTCCAGCTTACTAACAGAACGCCTCCGTCATCGGAGGATGCTGGGGCAAGTGAAAGGAGCTGAGGCTGTGGGAGTGTCTTCTGCACCATACGGTGTGCGGCTGTGCGGCTGCTAACGTCATCAGGTACACAATTCAAGTATCTTTTTTCTTCATTTAAACAGATTTGTAGGCAAAAAGAAAGACCGCACTGTACAGAGGGGACACAGAGGAAGGGATACAATAAGGATAATGAGGAGGTGAAAGTTCCCCTTTAAGGCTTTAACCCTTTGAGTGCCAGAGGGGGTACACAATGCATTGCAAATACAATTTAAATCAATGGGGATTTTATTTCTTCCCTGTTGCCACAAAATTGTTCCAGCGAATCTGTATCTTTATCAGATCTATATATATAAAAGAAGACTTTGTGCCTGCCAAAACACACCCAGGGGAGGCATAAAGCAGGAGTTACTACTCCTATTGGGTGATTCAGTCATGCAGGGAGTTGGCCCGCCCCCACTATGCAGCCCGCCCACCACTATCAAAGTCAGAAAAAAACAATATGGCCGCCACTTGCTCCTACACCACAGACAAACACACATGCCCCACTCACACAGCACCACACAAACACACACACGCCCCACTCACACACACAGACCACCACACACACATGTCCCACTCACACAGCACCACACAGACACACATGCCCCACTCACACAGCACCACAAACACACACACGCCCCACTTACACAGCACCAAACAGACATGCCCCCTCTCACACACACAGCACCACATACACCACATACACACACAAAGCCAGAAATACATATGGCTGACACACACACACACACACAGTCACTCACCCTGACTCCCAGAGGCCTCAGCAGGACCTGCACTGCAGCACCAGAGGAACAAAATTGCACTCAAAGGGTTAAGGTAGGTCCTCATTGCTCAATTATTTCTTCACTGTCATCATTTGCCATGCAAGACACAGGACAGACAGCCATCAGATTCACACTTAACCCACTGACTGCCACAGGGTTGTGTATCAAGTTTTACCCCTCAGGGAGTGTGTTCAAACCCCTCACACTGTAAACTTGCATTTCTCTCCCACTTCTCCTCCTTCCCCAGCCTATTACTAACACTTTTCCATATTTATGTTAAGCCCCGCCCCCTTTTGCCCCAGATTGCCCCATTGCTCTCTCCACATCAGCACCACATGAGGGACTCCACAAGTAAAAGTTCACAGGTATTACACACTCATGCCCCACTCACACAGCACCAAACACCCATACACACACACACACAAAGCCAGAAAGAAAGATGGCTGACACAGTCACTCACCTTGACTCCCAGTGGCCTCAGCAGGACCTGTAGTAAAGCCACTGAACGGTGCTGCATCACCAGGGGAACAAAATGGCACTCAAAGGGTTAAGGTAGGCCCTCATTGCTGAATTACTTCTTCACTGTCACCATTTGCCATGCAAGACACAGGACAGACAGCCATCAGATTCACACTTAACCCACTGACTGCCACAGGGTTCTGTATCAAGTTTTACCCCTCATGGAGTGTGTTCAAACCCCTCACACTGTAAACTTGCATTCCCCTCCCACTTCTCCTCCTTCCCCAGCCTATTACTAACATTTTTTCACATTTATGTTAAGCCCCGCCCCCTACTCGCGATTAAGCCCCACCCACTTTTAACCCAGATTGCCCCATTTGTCTCTCCACATCAGCACCACATCAGTCCCCTCTAGGGACTTCACAAGTCAGTGTTCCCAGGTATGAACACACTTCCCACTGCTATTTAACTCTGACATGCCTCTCTATACCTTAACCCTTTGAGTGCCAGAGGGGTACACAACTCATGAGCACATGTGTTTCTGCTCATATATGTTGCGTGTCTGTGTGTGTACATCTCTGTTACATATGTGTGTCCATGTGTGCATCTCCAGTGTGTCTGTGTGTACATGTGTTTTGCATGTCTCTGCCGCTCACTGTGTGTATGTGCATACCTCCCAACATTTCACAGGGCCAAAGAGGGACACTGTAGTTTTAGGTGATATTATTGGGGGTGTGGCTGGTGGGCGGGGCATTAGTAAGAATTTTTAGGTTATTTCATGACCTATTACTGGCTATTTATGTAACTGAATAAATGATTTAGTTCAAGACCAAAGTATTTTATTTGCACAGACTAATGTATAAACACATATACTGAAGTTTATTGCTTTATTGCTGTAGAGCAAAGTAATACACACCACATAGTCAGGGCTGGTGCAAGTATTTTTGCCACCCTAGGCAAAACCTAATTTTGCCGCCCATTTCGCTCCGCCCCTTGTGTCCCACCCCTTTATACCCTGCTTACTTATACCCAACCTCTTTTCATGATTGTCCTCTCTCTGCCCCCTGAGCCACTCTGCCCCTGTTCTGGAGATGCCTGTAAGAGATGCCCCCCACCAGCTCCAACTTGCCCCTTATCAGCTTCACTTTGGCCCACCAGCTCCACTTTGCCCCTATCAACTCCAACTTGCCCCCATCAGCTCCAACGTGCCCCCACCAGCTCCATTTTGCCCCCTCAGCTTCACTTTGCCCCCTCAGCTCCAACTTACCCCCATCAGCTCCACTTTGCCCCCCATCCTCTCCAACTTACCCCCATCAGCTCCACTTTGCCCCCCATCCACTCCAACTTGCCCCCATCCGCTCCAACTTGCCCCCACCAGCTCCACTATGCCCTCTCAGCTCCAACTTTCCACTATCAGCTCCACTATGCCCCCAGCAGCTCCAACTTGCCCCCATCCGCTCCAACTTGCCCCCCCATCCGCTCCAACTTGCCCCACCAGCTTCACTTTGCCCCCCCTCAGCTCCACTTGCCCCCCCTCAGCTCCACTTGCCCCCCTCAGCTCCAACTTGCCCCCCCTCAGCTCCACTTTGACCCTCATCAGCTCCAACTTGCCCCCATCATCTCCAACTTGCCCCCACCAGCTCCACCCTCAGCTCCAGCTTTCCCCTATCAGCTCCAACTTGCCCCCATCATCTCCACTTTGCCCCACATCTGCTCCAACTTGCCCCCTCAGCTCCACTATGCCCCCTCAGCTCCAACTTGCCCCCCATCATATACCTGTATCTCCCGCGCAGTCTTCTCTTCAGTAATGCAGAGCGCGGCGGGAGATCATGACTCCCAGCGCGCTCTGCATTACTAAAGATCCGACCAGATGAGGGAGCTCTGTAGCAACACAGACCTGACTGTGTTGTGGTTCCTGGCGTGGTGTGTGCGGGCGCAGCTGTTCTCCGCTGCATGCCTGCGCCCCCAGTACGTGTGCGCCCTAGGCCGGCGCCTACCTCGCCTATAGGTGGAGCCGGCCCTGCACACAGTCTGACCTCCTAAAAAGAGGGACAACAGGGTGGGAAAGAGGGACAGAGGGATTTGGCCCTCAAAGAGGGACTGTCCCTCCTAAAGAGGGACACTTGGGATGTATGGTATGTGTCTGCCTGTATGCTGCATATGTCTGTGTTTATCAGTGTGTCTGCATTTCAAACACGTGCGCCCAATGGTCATAACATGACGGGCAACGCCGTCCCATGTTGCTAGTATCCTATATAATAATTTGCTAAAACGTGTGTAATGATGCAGTCATGCGCAGTAGAGACTGCCAGTGACGAGGGTGATACAGAGCGGGAGGCTCTGAAGGACTGAGCGGGCAGTCTCTACTGTGCATGACGGCCCTACGATCGGCTGGCACTGTGGCCTGTGTAAAGAACTCTTCAACTAGTATCAGTATAATCCAATACATTACCAGCTTATTTCGAATAAGGATCATTTGTGTCTGAAAAACCCTAAAACATTCATTTGCACCCTTTGAGAGCCAAACGGCTGCCCAGTGCACAGGGGAACCCTCCATTGTGTATGACACATCTCCAGAATTGCGGGGCAAAGGGGCGGGGCGAGGTTGTAGCTAAACTATCCTCCGTATAGAGGAAAAGAAAATTTGTTGTAACTAACAACAAAAAAATGTCTTCCAAAAGACAAAATTTGTACGTTAAGAAAAAATTGGAGGAAATGTGAAGTTCCGAATATAATTTTTGTTTATAGTTAAGACATTTTTGTCATTAGTTAAGACATTTTTAAAGACATTTTTGTCATTAGTTAAAGGAGCAGTAAACTTTTTTTATGAAAACACATATTTTACAGAGCATTTCCTGCTGAATAAAACAAGGTCACTCCATCGCTGTCAGATGTTTTATTCAAAAATTATAGCCGTTTAAATAATCAGGAAGTGAATTTACTGTGTTTACTTCCTCATAGCTCTAACTGACAGGAAGTGACTTTACTGTGTTTACTTCCTGATAGTTCTAACTGACAGGAAGTGAATTTACTGTGTTTACTTCCTCATAGCGCTAACTGACAGGAAGTGACTTTACTGTGTTTACTTCCTGATAGTTCTAACTGACAGGAAGTGAATTTACTGTGTTTACTTCCTCATAGCTCTAACTGACAGGAAGTGACACAGCAGTTTCTATCACATTCTATGGAGAACTGCATGTCTCTGACTTTTCTGACTTTCCTCTCCATTAGAATCTAACAGGAAATCTAATTAGAATTTAACCGCTAGAGGGCACTGCTAATGTAAAAAAAACATGGGTTTAAACTGTAATAACTCTGGAAATATAAATCTCTTGGCAGTGGGATTACCCTTATTTTACTCGATAGGAAAATCCCTACAATATATATTTTTTCATAAAAAAAAGTTTACTGCTCCTTTAAGACATTTTTTAGACGTTTTTGTCTTTACATTTGACAGTTTCACTCTGGACAAACAACCAACACTCTCTGAAAATATTAATGATCTCAACGACAATATACTTTGAAAAGTTGTTACAAACGACAAAAGCTATTTTGGTACTTCTTTGAACATATGGCCCTAATAGTTAAGTATTCCAAAATCACCTGTATCATATTAGAATGATATGGCCCCTAAATGTGACATGCGATTAAACGTATTCTACTAAATACAGTATCACAGTCATTATTTCTTCACTAATTGCTATTGTCTTAGACAAATGATAGATGGATATTCCTGATAGATTTGTGCCCGTGCGTGCCACATACTGCCAACTCATCACACTCATTTCTACACACAGTGACAAATTCCCGCCATTAATGAGCTTTGTGTCCATGTATCACAAGGGACTGAGATAACGATCCTCATAATGAGTCGTTCATTAGAGCTGTTTAGTTAATTTTCAAGAGAAATAAAAACTGCCTGTACTAGACATCTGTTTGTAATGTTAACCCTTTGAGAGCCAACACATTGCAAACCAATGCACTGCATACCCCTCTGGCACTCAAAGAGTTAATAAGTTTTGATCAATGATCCTTTATCTGTGGCAATTTATTTTAATTAGTTTCTGTGCTGGCCATGACTGTAAGAGACGTACCAGCCTACCCCAGTGACTAACCCTAATAAGACCAGGCACAGGTATTTGGAGGGTAAAGGCCATGGCACAGTTGGTAAGGACCCCCAGGACCAGCCCTTAAATCATCTATCCATCCCATTATGCTCCAGCTATGCTCCCAGTAAGGGCAGGTGAGCACATCAACCTATGCCAGTCACCTTTTAGATGAGCATGTATCCCTGTTTGGGTCAGCCCTACGCTGCCCACCCATGTCCCAGTGGGGGCCAAAAATTCCTGGAGGGCTGGCCCTAGGTCCCACCAACCCACAATGACAATTTATTAATAAACTAGTAGCAAAGCCTGTATACACGGGCTAAAGTGCCACCCAGCGGCCTCAGCTGCTGCCCCTGAGCCAGGAGTATAGATAAGCACGTTCAGCCAGTCTCTACTGCGCATGATTACATCTTTTCTACAGTCCCTACTGCACATGACTACATCTTTCCTACAGTCCCTACTGCGCATGATTGCATCTTTCCTACAGTCCCTACTGCGCATGACTGCATCTTTCCTACAGTCCCTACTGCACATGACTGCATCTTTCCTACAGTCTCTACTGCACATGACTGTATCTTTCCTACAGTCCCTACTGCACATGACTGCATCTTTCCTACAGTCCCTACTGCACATGATTGCATCTTTCCTACAGTCCCTACTGCGCATGACTCCATCTTTCCTACAGTCCCTACTGCACATGACTACATCTTTCCTACAGTCCCTACTGCACATGACTGCATCTTTCCTACAGTCCCTACTGCACATGACTGCATCTTTCCTACAGTCTCTACTGCACATGACTGTATCTTTCCTACAGTCCCTACTGCACATGACTCCATCTTTCCTACAGTCCCTACTGCACATGACTACATCTTTCCTACAGTCCCTACTGCACATGACTGCATCTTTCCTACAGTCCCTACTGCACATGACTGCATCTTTCCTACAGTCTCTACTGCACATGACTGTATCTTTCCTACAGTCCCTACTGCACATGACTGCATCTTTCCTACAGTCCCTACTGTGCATGACAGCATCTTTCCTACAGTCCCTACTGTGCATGACAGCATCTTTCCTACAGTCTCTACTGCGCATGACTGCATCTTTCCTACAGTCCCTACTGCGCATGACTGCATATTTCCTGTAATCTCTACTGCGCATGACTGCATCTTTCCTACAGTCTCTACTGCGCATGACAGCATCTTTCCTACAGTCTCTACTGCGCATGACTGCATCTTTCCTACAGTCCCTACTGCGCATGACTGCATCTTTCCTACAGTCCCTACTGCACATGACTGCATCTTTCCTACAGTCCCTACTGCGCATGACTGCATCTTTCCTACAGTCCCTACTGTGCATGACAGCATCTTTCCTACAGTCTCTACTGTGCATGACTGCATCTTTCCTACAGTCCCTACTGCGCATGACTGCATCTTTCCTGTAATCTCTACTGCGCATGACTGCATCTTTCCTACAGTCTCTACTGCGCATGACAGCATCTTTCCTACAGTCTCTACTGTGCATGACTGCATCTTTCCTACAGTCCCTACTGTACATGACTGCATCTTTCCTACAGTCCCTACTGCGCATGACTGCATCTTTCCTGTAATCTCTACTGCGCATGACTGCATCTTTCCTACAGTCTCTACTGTGCATAACTGTATCTTTCCTACAGACCCTACTGCGCATGACTGTTTCTTTCCTACAGTCCCTACTGCGCATGACTGCATCTTTCCTACAGTCCCTACTGCGCATGAGTGCATCTTTCCTACAGTCCCTACTGCGCATGACTGCATCTTTCCTGCAGTCCCTACTGCGCATGACTGCATCTTTCCTGCAGTCCCTACTGCGCATGACTGCATCTTTCCTGTAGTCCCTACTGCGCATGACTGCATCTTTCCTGCAGTCCCTACTGCACATGACTGCATCTTTCCTACAGTCTCTACTGCGCATAACTGTTTCTTTCCTACAGTCCCTACTGCGCATGACTGCATCTTTCCTGCAGTCTCTACTGCGCATAACTGTTTCTTTCCTACAGTCCCTACTGCGTATGACTGCATCTTTCCTACAGTCCCTACTGCGCATGACTGCATCTTTCCTGCAGTCCCTACTGCGCATGACTGTATCTTTCCTACAGCCCTACTGCGCATGACTGCATCTTTCCTGTAGTCCCTACTGCGCATGACTGCATCTTTCCTGCTGTCCCTACTGCGCATGACTGCATCTTTCCTACAGTCCCTACTGCGCATGACTGTATCTTTCCTACAGTCCCTACTGCGCATGACTGTATCTTTCCTACAGTCCCTACTGCGCATGACTGTATCTTTCCTACAGTCCCTACTGCGCATGACTGCATCTTTCCTACAGTCCCTACTGCGCATAACTGCATCTTTCCTACAGTCTCTACTGCGCATGACTGTATCTTTCCTACAGTCCCTACTGCGCATGACTGTATCTTTCCTACAGTCCCTACTGCACATGACTGCATCTTTCCTACAGTCCCTACTGCACATAACTGCATCTTTCCTACAGTCTCTACTGCACATGACTGTATCTTTCCTACAGTCCCTACTGCACATGACTGCATCTTTCTACAGTCTCTACTGCACATGACTCCATCTTTCCTACAGTCCCTACTGCACATGACTGCATCTTTCCTACAGTCCCTACTGCACATGACTGTATCTTTCCTACAGTCCCTACTGCACATGACTGCATCTTTCCTACAGTCCCTACTGTGCATGACAGCATCTTTCCTACAGTCTCTACTGCGCATGACTGCATCTTTCCTACAGTCTCTACTGCGCATGACAGCATCTTTCCTACAGTCTCTACTGCGCATGACTGCATCTTTCCTACAGTCCCTACTGCGCATGACTGCATCTTTCCTACAGTCCCTACTGCACATGACTGCATCTTTCCTACAGTCCCTACTGCGCATGACTGCATCTTTCCTACAGTCCCTACTGTGCATGACAGCATCTTTCCTACAGTCTCTACTGTGCATGACTGCATCTTTCCTACAGTCCCTACTGCGCATGACTACATCTTTCCTGTAATCTCTACTGCGCATGACTGCATCTTTCCTACAGTCTCTACTGCGCATGACTGCATCTTTCCTACAGTCTCTACTGCGCATGACTGTATCTTTCCTACAGTCTCTACTGCACATGACTGCATCTTTCCTACAGTCTCTACTGTGCATGACTGCATCTTTCCTACAGTCCCTACTGTACATGACTGCATCTTTCCTACAGTCCCTACTGCGCATGACTGCATCTTTCCTGTAATCTCTACTGCGCATGACTGCATCTTTCCTACAGTCTCTACTGTGCATAACTGTATCTTTCCTACAGACCCTACTGCGCATGACTGTTTCTTTCCTACAGTCCCTACTGCGCATGACTGCATCTTTCCTACAGTCCCTACTGCGCATGACTGCATCTTTCCTACAGTCCCTACTGCGCATGACTGCATCTTTCCTGCAGTCCCTACTGCGCATGACTGCATCTTTCCTGCAGTCCCTACTGCGCATGACTGCATCTTTCCTGTAGTCCCTACTGCGCATGACTGTATCTTTCCTACAGTCCCTACTGCGCATGACTGCATCTTTCCTACAGTCCCTACTGCGCATGGCTGCATCTTTCCTGCAGTCCCTACTGCACATGACTGCATCTTTCCTACAGTCTCTACTGCGCATAACTGTTTCTTTCCTACAGTCCCTACTGCGCATGACTGCATCTTTCCTGCAGTCTCTACTGCGCATAACTGTTTCTTTCCTACAGTCCCTACTGCGTATGACTGTATCTTTCCTACAGCCCTACTGCGCATGACTGCATCTTTCCTGTAGTCCCTACTGCGCATGACTGCATCTTTCCTGCTGTCCCTACTGCGCATGACTGCATCTTTCCTACAGTCCCTACTGCGCATGACTGTATCTTTCCTACAGTCCCTACTGCGCATGACTGTATCTTTCCTACAGTCCCTACTGCGCATGACTGTATCTTTCCTACAGTCCCTACTGCGCATGACTGCATCTTTCCTACAGTCCCTACTGCGCATAACTGCATCTTTCCTACAGTCTCTACTGCGCATGACTGTATCTTTCCTACAGTCCCTACTGCGCATGACTGTATCTTTCCTACAGTCCCTACTGCGCATGACTGTATCTTTCCTACAGTCCCTACTGCGCATAACTGCATCTTTCCTACAGTCTCTACTGCGCATGACTGTATCTTTCCTACAGTCCCTACTGCGCATAACTGCATCTTTCCTACAGTCCCTACTGCGCATGACTCCATCTTTCCTACAGTCTCTACTGCGCATGACTGCATCTTTCCTACAGTCCCTACTGCGCATGACTGCATCTTTCCTACAGTCCCTACTGTGCATGACTGCATCTTTCCTACAGTCCCTACTGCGCATGACTGTATCTTTCCTACAGTCCCTACTGCGCATGACTGCATCTTTCCTACAGTCCCTACTGCGCATAACTGCATCTTTCCTACAGTCTCTACTGCGCATGACTGCATCTTTCCTACAGTCCCTACTGCACATGACTGCATCTTTCCTACAGTCCCTACTGCACATGACTGCATCTTTCCTACAGTCCCTACTGCGCATGATTGCATCTTTCCTACAGTCCCTACTGAGCATGACTGCATCTTTCCTACAGTCCCTACTGCACATGACTGCATCTTTCCTACAGTCTCTACTGCGCATGACTGCATCTTTCCTACAGTCCCTACTGCACATGACTGCATCTTTCCTACAGTCCCTACTGCACATGACTGCATCTTTCCTGCAGTCCCTACTGCGCATGACTGCATCTTTCCTACAGTCCCTACTGAGCATGACTGCATCTTTCCTACAGTCCCTACTGCACATGACTGCATCTTTCCTACAGTCTCTACTGCGCATGACTGCATCTTTCCTACAGTCCCTACTGCACATGACTGCATCTTTCCTACAGTCTCTACTGCGCATGACTGTATCTTTCCTGCAGTCCCTACTGAGCATGAATGCATCTTTCCTGCAGTCCCTACTGCGCATGACTGCATCTTTCCTACAGTCTCTACTGCTCATGACTGCATCTTTCCTACAGTCCCTACTGCGCATGACTGCATCTTTCCTACAGTCTCTACTGCGCATACTGTATCTTTCCTACAGTCCCTACTGCGTATGACTGCATCTTTCCTACAGTCCCTACTGTGCATGACTGTATCTTTCCTACAATCCCTACTGCACATGACTGCATCTTTCCTACAGTCCCTACTGCGCATGACTGTATCTTTCCTACAGTCCCTACTGTGCATGACTGCATCTTTCCTACAGTCCCTACTGCGCATGACTGCATCTTTCCTGCAGTCCCTACTGCGCATGACTGCATCTTTCCTACAGTCTCTACTGCTCATGACTGCATCTTTCCTACAGTCCCTACTGCGCATGACTGCATCTTTCCTACAGTCTCTACTGCGCATGACTGTATCTTTCCTACAGTCCCTACTGCGCATGACTGTATCTTTCCTACAGTCCCTACTGTGCATGACTGCATCTTTCCTACAGTCTCTACTGTGCATGACTGCATCTTTCCTACAGTCCCTACTGCACATGACTGCGTCTTTCCTGCAGTCCCTACTGCACATGACTGTATCTTTCCTACAGTCCCTACTGTGCATGACTGCATCTTTCCTGCAGTCCCTACTGCGCATAACTGTATCTTTCCTGCAGTCCCTACTGCGCATCACTGCATCTTTCCTGCAGTCCCTACTGCGCATGACTGCATCTTTCCTACAGTCTCTACTGCGCATGATTGCATCTTTCCTACAGTCTCTACTGCGCATAACTGTATCTTTCCTACAGTCCCTACTGTGCATGACTGCATCTTTCCTGCAGTCCCTACTGCGCATAACTGTATCTTTCCTGCAGTCCCTACTGCGCATCACTGCATCTTTCCTGCAGTCCCTACTGCGCATGACTGCATCTTTCCTACAGTCCCTACTGCGCATGACTGCATCTTTCCTACAGTCTCTACTGCGCATAACTGTATCTTTCCTACAGTCCTTACTGCGTATGACTGCATCTTTCCTACAGTCCCTACTGTGCATGACTGCATCTTTCCTGCTGTCCCTACTGCGCATGACTGCATCTTTCCTACAGTCCCTACTGCGCATGATCGCATCTTTCCTACAGTCCCTACTGCGCATGACTGCATCTTTCCTACAGTCTCTACTGCGCATGACTGTATCTTTCCTACAGTCTCTACTGCGCATGACTGCATCTTTCCTACAGTCCCTACTGCGCATGACTGCATCTTTCCTACAGTCTCTACTGCGCATGACTGTATCTTTCCTACAGTCTCTACTGCGCATGACTGCATCTTTCCTACAGTCTCTACTGCGCATGACTGCATCTTTCCTACAGTCTCTACTGTGCATGACTGCATCTTTCCTACAGTCCCTATTGCACATGACTGTATCTTTCCTGCAGTCTCTACTGCGCATGACTGCATCTTTCCTGTAATCTCTACTGCGCATGATTACATCTTTCCTACAGTCCCTACTGCGCATGACTGTATCTTTCCTACAGTCCCTACTGCGCATGACTGTATCTTTCCTACAGTCTCTACTGCGCATAACTGTATCTTTCCTACAGTCCCTACTGCGCATGACTGCATCTTTCCTACAGTCCCTACTGCGCATGACTGTATCTTTCCTACAGTCTCTACTGCGCATGACTGCATCTTTCCTGCAGTCCCTACTGCGCATGACTGCATCTTTCCTACAGTCCCTACTGCGCATGACTGCATCTTTCCTACAGTCCTTACTGCGCATGACTGCATCTTTCCTACAGTCCCTACTGCACATGACTGTATCTTTCCTGTAATCTCTACTGCGCATGATTACATCTTTCCTACAGTCCCTACTGCGCATAACTGTATCTTTCCTACAGTCCCTACTGCACATGACTGCATCTTTCCTACAGTCCCTACTGCGCATGACTGTATCTTTCCTACAGTCTCTACTGCGCATAACTGTATCTTTCCTACAGTCCCTACTGCACATGACTGTATCTTTCCTGTAATCTCTACTGCGCATGATTACATCTTTCCTACAGTCCCTACTGCACATGATTACATCTTTCCTACAGTCTCTACTGCGCATGACTGCATCTTTCCTACAGTCCCTACTGCGCATGACTGCATCTTTCCTACAGTCTCTACTGCGCATGACTGTATCTTTCCTGCAGTCTCTACTGCGCATGACTGCATCTTTCCTGCAGTCCCTACTGCGCATGACTGCATCTTTCCTACAGTCCCTACTGCGCATGATTGCATCTTTCCTGCAGTCCCTACTGCACATGACTGCATCTTTCCTACAGTCCCTACTGCACATGACTGCATCTTTCCTACAGTCCCTACTGCGCATGACTGCATCTTTCCTACAGTCCCTATTGCGCATGACTGTATCTTTTCTACAGTCCCTACTGCGCATGACTGCATCTTTCTTGAAGTCCCTACTGCGCATGACGCATCTTTCTTGAAGTACCTACTGCGCATGACTGCATCTTTCCTGCAGACCCTACTGCGCATGACTGCATCTTTCCTACAGTCCCTATTGCGCATGACTGCATCTTTCTTGAAGTCCCTACTGCGCATGACTGCATCTTTCCTACAGTCCCTACTGCGCATGACTGTATCTTTCCTACAGTCCCTACTGCGCATGACTGCATCTTTCCTACAGTCCCTACTGCGTATGACTGCATCTTTCCTACAGTCCCTACTGTGCATGAATGCATCTTTCCTACAGTCTCTACTGCCCATGACTGCATCTTTCCTACAGTCCCTACTGCACATGACTGCATCTTTCCTACAGTCCCTACTGTGCATGACTGCATCTTTCCTACAGTCCCTACTGTGCATGACTGCATCTTTCCTACAGTCCCTACTGCACATGACTGTATCTTTCCTACAGTCCCTACTGCACATGACTGCATCTTTCCTCCAGTCCCTACTGCACATGACTGCATCTTTCCTACAGTCCCTACTGCACATGACTGCATCTTTCCTACAGTCCCTACTGTTCATGACTGCATCTTTCCTACAGTCCCTACTGCACATGACTGCATCTTTCCTACAGTCCCTACTGCACATGATTGCATCTTTCCTACAGTCCCTACTGCGCATGACTCCATCTTTCCTACAGTCCCTACTGCGCATGACTGTATCTTTCCTACAGTCCCTATTGCGCATGACTGTATCTTTCCTACAGTCCCTACTGCGCATGACTGCATCTTCCTACAGTCCCTACTGTGCATGACTGCATCTTTCCTACAGTCCCTACTGCGCATGACTGCATCTTTCCTACAGTCCCTACTGCGCATGACTGCATCTTTCCTACAGTCCCTATTGCACATGACTGCATCTTTCTTGAAGTCCCTACTGCGCATGACTGTATCTTTCCTACAGACCCTACTGCGCATGACTGCATCTTTCCTACAGTCCCTATTGCGCATGACTGCATCTTTCTTGAAGTCCCTACTGCGCATGACTGCATCTTTCCTACAGTCCCTACTGCGCATGACTGTATCTTTCCTACAGTCCCTACTGCGCATGACTGCATCTTTCCTACAGTCCCTACTGCACATGACTGCATCTTTCCTACAGTCCCTACTGCGCATGACTGTATCTTTCCTACAGTCCCTACTGCACATGACTGCATCTTTCCTACAGTCCCTACTGTGCATGACTGCATCTTTCCTCCAGTCCCTACTGCCCATGACTGCATCTTTCCTACAGTCCCTACTGCGCATGACTGCATCTTTCCTACAGTCCCTATTGCGCATGACTGCATCTTTCTTGAAGTCCCTACTGCGCATGACTGCATCTTTCCTACAGTCCCTACTGCACATGATTGCATCTTTCCTACAGTCCCTACTGCACATGACTGCATCTTTCCTCCAGTCCCTACTGCACATGACTGCATCTTTCCTACAGTCCCTACTGCACATGACTGCATCTTTCCTACAGTCCCTACTGCTCATGACTGTATCTTTCCTACAGTCCCTACTGCACATGACTGTATCTTTCCTACAGTCTCTACTGCACATGACTGCATCTTTCCTACAGTCCCTACTGCACATGACTGCATCTTTCCTACAGTCCCTACTGCACATGACTGCATCTTTCCTACAGTCCCTACTGCTCATGACTGTATCTTTCCTACAGTCCCTACTGCACATGACTGCATCTTTCCTACAGTCCCTACTGTGCATGACTGCATCTTTCCTACAGTCCCTACTGCACATGATTGCATCTTTCCTACAGTCCCTACTGCGCATGACTCCATCTTTCCTACAGTCCCTACTGCGCATGACTGTATCTTTCCTACAGTCCCTATTGCGCATGACTGTATCTTTCCTACAGTCCCTATTGCGCATGACTGTATCTTTCCTACAGTCCCTACTGCACATGACTGCATCTTTCCTCCAGTCCCTACTGCACATGACTGCATCTTTCCTACAGTCCCTACTGCCCATGACTGCATCTTTCCTACAGTCCCTACTGTGCATGACTGCATCTTTCCTACAGTCCCTACTGCGCATGACTGCATCTTTCCTACAGTCCCTACTGCGCATGACTGCATCTTTCCTACAGTCCCTATTGCACATGACTGCATCTTTCTTGAAGTCCCTACTGCGCATGACTGTATCTTTCCTACAGACCCTACTGCGCATGACTGCATCTTTCTTGAAGTCCCTACTGCGCATGACTGTATCTTTCCTACAGTCCCTACTGCGCATACTGCATCTTTCCTCCAGTCCCTACTGTGCATGACTGCATCTTTCCTGCAGACCCTACTGCGCATACTGCATCTTTCCTGCAGTCTCTACTGCGCATGATTGCATCTTTCCTGCAGTCCCTACTGCGCATGACTGCATCTTTCCTGCAGTCCCTACTGCGCATGACTGCATCTTTCCTACAGTCCCTACTGCGCATGACTGCATCTTTCCTGCAGTCCCTACTGCGCATGACTGCATCTTTCCTACAGTCCCTACTGTGCATGACTGCATCTTTCCTGCAGTCCCTACTGCGCATGACTGCATCTTTCCTGCAGTCTCTACTGCGCATGACTGCATCTTTCCTGCAGTCCCTACTGTGCATGACTGCATCTTTCCTGCAGTCTCTACTGCGCATGACTGCATCTTTCCTACAGTCCCTACTGCGCATGACTGCATCTTTCCTGCAGTCCCTACTGCGCATGACTGCATCTTTCCTACAGTCCCTACTGTGCATGACTGCATCTTTCCTGCAGTCTCTACTGCGCATGACTGCATCTTTCCTGCAGTCCCTACTGCGCATGACTGCATCTTTCCTGCAGTCCCTACTGCGCATGACTGTATCTTTCCTACAGTCCCTACTGTGCATGACTGCATCTTTCCTACAGTCCCTATTGCGCATGACTGTATCTTTCCTACAGTCCCTACTGCGCATGACTGCATTTTTCCTCCAGTCCCTACTGCACATGACTGCATCTTTCCTACAGTCCCTACTGCGCATGACTGCATCTTTCCTGCAGTCCCTACTGCGCATGACTGCATCTTTCCTACAGTCCCTACTGCGCATGACTGCATCTTTCCTACAGTTCCTACTGCACATGACTGCATCTTTCCTACAGTCCCTACTGCGCATGACTGCATCTTTCCTACAGTCCCTACTGCACATGACTGCATCTTTCCTACAGTCCCTACTGCGTATGACTGCATCTTTCCTGTAGTCCCTATTGCACATGACTGCATCTTTCTACAGTCCCTACTGCGCATGACTGCATCTTTCCTACAGTCCCTACTGCGCATGACTGCATCTTTCCTACAGTTCCTACTGCGCATGACTGCATCTTTCCTGCAGTCCTTACTGCGCAGGACTTCATCTTTCCTGCAGTCTCTACTGCGCATGACTGCGTCTTTCCTGCAGTCTCTACTGCCCATGACTGCATCTTTCCTACAGTCCCTACTGCGCATGACTGCATCTTTCCTACAGTCCCTACTGCGCATAACTGCATCTTTCCTACAGTCTCTACTGCCCATGACTGCATCTTTCCTACAGTCCCTACTGCACATGACTGCATCTTTCCTACAGTCCCTACTGCGCATGACTGCATCTTTCCTACAGTCCCTACTGCGCATGACTGTATCTTTCCTACAGTCTCTACTGCGCATGACTGCATCTTTCCTGCAGTCTCTACTGCGCATGACTGCATCTTTCCTGCAGTCCCTACTGCTCATGACTGCATCTTTCCTACAGTCCCTACTGCCCATGACTGCATCTTTCCTGCAGTCCCTACTGCGCATGACTGTATCTTTCCTACAGTCTCTACTGCGCATGACTGTATCTTTCCTACAGTCTCTACTGCACATGACTCCATCTTTCCTGTAGTCTCTACTGCGCATGACTCCATCTTTCCTACAGTCCCTACTGCCCATGACTGCATCTTTCCTACAGTCCCTACTGCACATGACTGCATCTTTCCTACAGTCCCTACTGCGCATAACTGCATCTTTCCTACAGTCCCTACTGCGCATGATTACATCTTTCCTACAGTCCCTACTGCGCATGACTGCATCTTTCCTGCAGTCCCTACTGCACATGACTGCATCTTTCCTGCTGTCCCTACTGCGCATGACTGCATCTTTCCTACAGTCCTTACTGCGCATGACTGCATCTTTCCTGCAGTCCCTACTGCACATGACTGCATCTTTCCTGCTGTCCCTACTGCGCATGACTGCATCTTTCCTGCAGTCTCTACTGCGCATGACTGCATCTTTCCTGCAGTCCCTACTGCACATGACTGCATCTTTCGTACAGTCCCTACTGCACATGACTGCATCTTTCCTACAGTCCCTACTGCGCATGACTGCATCTTTCCTGCTGTCCCTACTGTGCATGACTGCATCTTTCCTACAGTCCCTACTGCACATGACTGCATCTTTCCTGCTGTCCCTACTGTGCATGACTGCATATTTCCTGCAGTCCCTACTGCACATGACTGCATCTTTCCTACAGTCTCTACTGCACATGACTGCATCTTTCCTACAGTCCCTACTGCGCATGACTGCATCTTTCCTGCTGTCCCTACTGTGCATGACTGCATCTTTCCTACAGTCCCTACTGCACATGACTGCATCTTTCCTGCTGTCCCTACTGCACATGACTGCATCTTTCCTACAGTCCCTACTGCACATGACTGCATCTTTCCTGCTGTCCCTACTGTGCATGACTGCATCTTTCCTACAGTCCCTACTGCACATGACTGCATCTTTCCTACAGTCCCTACTGCGCATAACTGCATCTTTCCTACAGTCCCTACTGCACATGACTGCATCTTTCCTGCTGTCCCTACTGTGCATGACTGCATCTTTCCTGCAGTCCCTACTGCGCATGACTGCATCTTTCCTACAGTCCCTATTGCACATGACTGCATCTTTCCTGCAGTCCCTACTGCACATGACTGCATCTTTCCTACAGTCCCTACTGCGCATAACTGCATCTTTCCTACAGTCCCTACTGCACATGACTGCATCTTTCCTGCAGTCCTTACTGCGCATGACTGCATCTTTCCTGCTGTCCCTACTGCACATGACTGCATCTTTCCTGCTGTCCCTACTGCGCATGACTGCATCTTTCCTACAGTCCTTACTGCGCATGACTGCATCTTTCCTGCTGTCCCTACTGCGCATGACTGCATCTTTCCTACAGTCCCTACTGCGCATGACTGCATCTTTCCTACAGTTCCTACTGCGCATGACTGCATCTTTCCTGCTGTCCCTACTGTGCATGACTGCATCTTTCCTACAGTCCCTACTGTGCATGACTGCATCTTTCCTACAGTCCCTACTGCGCATGACTGCATCTTTCCTGCAGTCCCTACTGCGTATACTGCATCTTTCCTGCTGTCCCTACTGCGCATGACTGCATCTTTCCTGCAGTCCCTACTGCGTATACTGCATCTTTCCTGCTGTCCCTACTGCGCATGACTGCATCTTTCCTGCAGTCCCTACTGCGTATACTGCATCTTTCCTGCAGTCCCTACTGCGCATGACTGTATCTTTCCTGCAGTCCCTACTGCGCATGACTGCATCTTTCCTACTGCCCCTACTGCGCATGATTGCATTTTTCCTGCAGTCCCTACTGCGCATGACTGCATCTTTCCTGCAGTCCCTACTGCGCATGACTGTATCTTTCCTGTAGTCTCTACTGCACATGACTGCATCTTTCCTACTGTCCCTACTGAGCATGACTGTATCTTTCCTGCAGTCCCTACTGCGCATGACTGCATCTTTCCTGCAGTCCCTACTGCGCATGACTGTATCTTTCCTGTAGTCTCTACTGCACATGACTGCATCTTTCCTACTGTCCCTACTGAGCATGACTGTATCTTTCCTGCAGTCCCTACTGCGCATGACTGCATCTTTCCTGCAGTCCCTACTGCGCATGACTGCATCTTTCCTGCAGTCCCTACTGCACATGATTGCATCTTTCCTACAGTCCCTACTGCGCATGACTCCATCTTTCCTACAGTCCCTACTGCGCATGACTGTATCTTTCCTACAGTCCCTATTGCGCATGACTGTATCTTTCCTACAGTCCCTATTGCGCATGACTGTATCTTTCCTACAGTCCCTACTGCGCATGACTGCATCTTTCCTGCTGTCCCTACTGCGCATGACTGCATCTTTCCTACAGTCCCTACTGCGCATGACTGTATCTTTCCTACAGTCCCTACTGCGCATGACTGTATCTTTCCTACAGTCCCTACTGCGCATGACTGTATCTTTCCTACAGTCCCTACTGCGCATGACTGCATCTTTCCTACAGTCCCTACTGCGCATAACTGCATCTTTCCTACAGTCTCTACTGCGCATGACTGTATCTTTCCTACAGTCCCTACTGCGCATGACTGTATCTTTCCTACAGTCCCTACTGCGCATGACTGTATCTTTCCTACAGTCCCTACTGCGCATAACTGCATCTTTCCTACAGTCTCTACTGCGCATGACTGTATCTTTCCTACAGTCCCTACTGCGCATAACTGCATCTTTCCTACAGTCCCTACTGCGCATGACTCCATCTTTCCTACAGTCTCTACTGCGCATGACTGCATCTTTCCTACAGTCCCTACTGCGCATGACTGCATCTTTCCTACAGTCCCTACTGTGCATGACTGCATCTTTCCTACAGTCCCTACTGCGCATGACTGTATCTTTCCTACAGTCCCTACTGCGCATGACTGCATCTTTCCTACAGTCCCTACTGCGCATAACTGCATCTTTCCTACAGTCTCTACTGCGCATGACTGCATCTTTCCTACAGTCCCTACTGCACATGACTGCATCTTTCCTACAGTCCCTACTGCACATGACTGCATCTTTCCTACAGTCCCTACTGCGCATGATTGCATCTTTCCTACAGTCCCTACTGAGCATGACTGCATCTTTCCTACAGTCCCTACTGCACATGACTGCATCTTTCCTACAGTCTCTACTGCGCATGACTGCATCTTTCCTACAGTCCCTACTGCACATGACTGCATCTTTCCTACAGTCCCTACTGCACATGACTGCATCTTTCCTGCAGTCCCTACTGCGCATGACTGCATCTTTCCTACAGTCCCTACTGAGCATGACTGCATCTTTCCTACAGTCCCTACTGCACATGACTGCATCTTTCCTACAGTCTCTACTGCGCATGACTGCATCTTTCCTACAGTCCCTACTGCACATGACTGCATCTTTCCTACAGTCTCTACTGCGCATGACTGTATCTTTCCTGCAGTCCCTACTGAGCATGAATGCATCTTTCCTGCAGTCCCTACTGCGCATGACTGCATCTTTCCTACAGTCTCTACTGCTCATGACTGCATCTTTCCTACAGTCCCTACTGCGCATGACTGCATCTTTCCTACAGTCTCTACTGCGCATGACTGTATCTTTCCTACAGTCCCTACTGCGCATACTGTATCTTTCCTACAGTCCCTACTGCGTATGACTGCATCTTTCCTACAGTCCCTACTGTGCATGACTGTATCTTTCCTACAATCCCTACTGCACATGACTGCATCTTTCCTACAGTCCCTACTGCGCATGACTGTATCTTTCCTACAGTCCCTACTGTGCATGACTGCATCTTTCCTACAGTCCCTACTGCGCATGACTGCATCTTTCCTGCAGTCCCTACTACGCATGACTGCATCTTTCCTACAGTCTCTACTGCTCATGACTGCATCTTTCCTACAGTCCCTACTGCGCATGACTGCATCTTTCCTACAGTCTCTACTGCGCATGACTGTATCTTTCCTACAGTCCCTACTGCGCATGACTGTATCTTTCCTACAGTCCCTACTGTGCATGACTGCATCTTTCCTACAGTCTCTACTGTGCATGACTGCATCTTTCCTACAGTCCCTACTGCACATGACTGCGTCTTTCCTGCAGTCCCTACTGCACATGACTGTATCTTTCCTACAGTCCCTACTGTGCATGACTGCATCTTTCCTGCAGTCCCTACTGCGCATAACTGTATCTTTCCTGCAGTCCCTACTGCGCATCACTGCATCTTTCCTGCAGTCCCTACTGCGAATGACTGCATCTTTCCTACAGTCTCTACTGCGCATGATTGCATCTTTCCTACAGTCTCTACTGCGCATAACTGTATCTTTCCTACAGTCCCTACTGTGCATGACTGCATCTTTCCTGCAGTCCCTACTGCGCATAACTGTATCTTTCCTGCAGTCCCTACTGCGCATCACTGCATCTTTCCTGCAGTCCCTACTGCGCATGACTGCATCTTTCCTACAGTCCCTACTGCGCATGACTGCATCTTTCCTACAGTCTCTACTGCGCATAACTGTATCTTTCCTACAGTCCTTACTGCGTATGACTGCATCTTTCCTACAGTCCCTACTGTGCATGACTGCATCTTTCCTGCTGTCCCTACTGCGCATGACTGCATCTTTCCTACAGTCCCTACTGCGCATGATTGCATCTTCCTACAGTCCCTACTGCGCATGACTGCATCTTTCCTACAGTCTCTACTGCGCATGACTGTATCTTTCCTACAGTCTCTACTGCGCATGACTGCATCTTTCCTACAGTCCCTACTGCGCATGACTGCATCTTTCCTACAGTCTCTACTGCGCATGACTGTATCTTTCCTACAGTCTCTACTGCGCATGACTGCATCTTTCCTACAGTCTCTACTGCGCATGACTGCATCTTTCCTACAGTCTCTACTGTGCATGACTGCATCTTTCCTACAGTCCCTATTGCACATGACTGTATCTTTCCTGCAGTCTCTACTGCGCATGACTGCATCTTTCCTGTAATCTCTACTGCGCATGATTACATCTTTCCTACAGTCCCTACTGCGCATGACTGTATCTTTCCTACAGTCCCTACTGCGCATGACTGTATCTTTCCTACAGTCTCTACTGCGCATAACTGTATCTTTCCTACAGTCCCTACTGCGCATGACTGCATCTTTCCTACAGTCCCTACTGCGCATGACTGTATCTTTCCTACAGTCTCTACTGCGCATGACTGCATCTTTCCTGCAGTCCCTACTGCGCATGACTGCATCTTTCCTACAGTCCCTACTGCGCATGACTGCATCTTTCCTACAGTCCTTACTGCGCATGACTGCATCTTTCCTACAGTCCCTACTGCACATGACTGTATCTTTCCTGTAATCTCTACTGCGCATGATTACATCTTTCCTACAGTCCCTACTGCGCATAACTGTATCTTTCCTACAGTCCCTACTGCACATGACTGCATCTTTCCTACAGTCCCTACTGCGCATGACTGTATCTTTCCTACAGTCTCTACTGCGCATAACTGTATCTTTCCTACAGTCCCTACTGCACATGACTGTATCTTTCCTGTAATCTCTACTGCGCATGATTACATCTTTCCTACAGTCCCTACTGCACATGATTACATCTTTCCTACAGTCTCTACTGCGCATGACTGCATCTTTCCTACAGTCCCTACTGCGCATGACTGCATCTTTCCTACAGTCTCTACTGCGCATGACTGTATCTTTCCTGCAGTCTCTACTGCGCATGACTGCATCTTTCCTGCAGTCCCTACTGCGCATGACTGCATCTTTCCTACAGTCCCTACTGCGCATGATTGCATCTTTCCTGCAGTCCCTACTGCACATGACTGCATCTTTCCTACAGTCCCTACTGCACATGACTGCATCTTTCCTACAGTCCCTACTGCGCATGACTGCATCTTTCCTACAGTCCCTATTGCGCATGACTGTATCTTTTCTACAGTCCCTACTGCGCATGACTGCATCTTTCTTGAAGTCCCTACTGCGCATGAA
>JBBDGT010000102.1:0-49005 GCA_037306005.1 Rhinophrynus dorsalis | reverse complement strand
TTCATTGTCTCCGTTCTCAAGGCTGAAAGCCTATTTCTGCACAAAGCAAGGATGAAAGTAAATTACATTGATCTCTCAGAAATACAGAGTTTTACGGATGCCTAACTCCCTCTTAAACTCGCGGACACTCAAAAAATCAATAAAAGTGTAAAGATTCGCACTAAGCGCCCCTATCTCGTAGAACATTGGGCCTTTTGTATCAAGATAAAATGTAGCAATTCTTCTACAAATCAACTGCACATTAGGAGACCAATAAAATCCCCACAATTCTCATTGATGTCAATAACTATTTCAATCCCTGGAATGCATTGAGATTGAGACGTCTCTGGAAATCAAGGGGTCAAAAACAACATTTAAATCAATGGGAATATTGATTTCTCCCCTATGGTGCAGACGGATTGAGCCAGTTCTATCATATAGAACGCTGGTGTCCAGCAGAGGCATTCCAGCTCTCTCTTTAAAGGGATAGTAATACTTCAGTATTACAAATCCCTATATTAAAACCCTAGTAAAGAAAAACGTATTGCCCCCAGTATCATCTCTCAAACCTTTATGGTTTGAGAGATGAACGCTTCTAAAGTTGCCCTCCCCCTTCCCCGTAGTCACCATTTTAGCTGACTGCAGGGAACAGAGTCGTACGACTTTCAGGCGGCTCTCCAGCACAGCCTGATCGCGTTAACTAAAAAAAAAACTTTCACTGAAATGGTCTTCTATGTGTGATTGGTTTGTGCTTGGTTTGCAATCACACGTAGAAGACCGTTTTAGTGAAAGTTTTTTTTTAGTTAACACGATCGCGGCTCTGCTGCAGAGCTGCCTGATGATCGCTGACCGGATTTCCCTGAGTCAGCTAAAATGCTGACTACGGGGAAGGAGGAGGGAGAGGGCAACTTTAGAAGTGTTCATCTGTCAAACCATAAAGGTTTGAGAGATGACACTGGGGGCAATACGTTTTTTTTACTAGGGCTTTAATATAGGGATTTGTAATACTGAAGTATTACTATCCCTTTAAAGGGATAGTAATACTTCGTTTTAACTTTATTTTATTTTGTAGGCATTAAAAAAACATGAAGAATGATATAAGTCTTATCTCTCAAACCTTTATGGTTTATGAGATATTCACAAGCAAAGTTTCCCCCTCCCGCCCCTTTTACCTACTGTAAACAATCTCTTCTCAGATGTGGAATACAGTCCATAGACTGGACAGATAACAGAAGGGGACACTCTTATTCCCTTGAAAACAATGAAATCCCTGCCCCCCTTGACAAGCTTTTCAGGTTTTTCTGTTATCTTAATTGAAGATTGTCCCTCTCTGCAGTCTACCTGGGCAGCTCCCTTCTGCCCTGGCTGAAAAGTGTTACATCAGTAAAAGGGGCGGGAGGGGGACACTTTGCTTGTGAATATCTCTTAAACCATAAAAGTTTGGGAGATAAGACTTATATCATTACTCATGTTTTTTTAATGCCTACAAAATAAAATGAAGTTAAAACGAAGTATTACTATCCCTTTAATGCTTCAAGTGTGTTGCAATGTGTTGGCTGTCTCTCTGGCACTCAAAGGATTAAATGTCACTTTAAATTATTTTCTTCTGTGGTTAATAATTCTGTTTACCCTTTGAGCGCCAGAGGGGATTGTGCTGCACCCCCCTGTGGCACGCAAAGGGTTAATAATTAATCAAAACTCTCCTTTGATCATTCTGTAATATTCCTCGGGACAATATCTTGCGGATCTCCTCATCCGCAGGCACCATGCAATTATCAGCTTGGTGGCGGAATCAGGACATGAGGGAGAGGGGATTTCGGGAGACCTGTTCTTGGGAAAAGCAGCTAATTCCTGGAAGGAAAGAAAATCACTAGGAGAGAACAGTGATCGTATCGTTATTAATTGTAGATGCAGCATAAGACCTTATCACAAAGTAAGCGGATAAAACGACTTAAAGGGATAGTAATACTTAAAATGTAAAAAATATATGTTGTAGGGTTTATCCCCCTGAGTAAAACAAGAGTACTCCCACTGCTGAACAGTGTTTCATTCAAAAGTTATTAATTTTCAAAGTTGAATTTTTTAGGTGCAATATCACAGTGGCCTGAAATTGTACAGTGGCGCTGTTGCTACACCATCCTATGGAGATTTATGGTCCCCGGGACCAGAGCTGTCCATAGGATCGTGTAGCAAAAGCACCACTGTACAATTTCAGGCCACTATGATATTGCACCTAAAAATTTCAACTTTGAAAATTAATAACTTTTGAACGAAACACCTTTCAGCAGTGGGAGTACTCTTGTTTTACTCAGGGGGATAAACCCTACAACATATTTTTTTTTACATTTTAAGTATTACTATCCCTTTAATAAAGCATCAGTGAATCCTTGGGCAAAACTGAGTTACGTGCAGTTGCATGTTCAAGGAACAGTACACCCTTTAATGAAAAATATTGTCATTATTTCGCTTCTCAAAATTTTTTTTTTTTTTTTTTTTTTTTTTTTAGTAAAGTGTCGTTTTCCATTGTGGACACTGGGGGGTGCTGTTCCTATCACTTACTATTCAGTGCCATAGTCTCTGACTCAGGATGTCCAATACAGTGCATTTGGAGATATTACAGTTTCATAAAATAAATCGTTTTGAGCTGTAATCACTTTGGAATGAAAAATCTCCCAGCAACAGGAGAGGAAAAGAAAAGTGTTTTCTGCATCATGATTTCATGACCCACTTGCTAAAAGTTAACCCTTTTAGTGTCTGAATTGTGTCCAACATATTGCTTTGCAATGTACTGGGCACCTTTCTGTTGCTCTAATGGTTAATGAAGAAAGCAAATGGGCTCCTAATTCTAATCTTATTTGAATGGCTGGCACTGTCCGTGTGTGATGATACCAGCAGCTGCCATCCAAGATAAGAAACTGCTCTGATTTAAGGTGGTTTGCTAGATAGTGCAGACTTAATGCCCTCCCCCCCCCCTTAGATGCTGAGCTCCGTCACAACGTCAGCCTAGGCATGTCTTAAAGGGATAGTATTGTTTCACAATAAAAGCAACTCCAATTAATCTTCATAGTGTTTGGGCTATGGAGAGTGTTATTTCAATACTGTCAGAGTTGTAGTTCAAGAGTAATTGAATGATTAAGTATCCCGCTTCCTCCCCTTTTACTGATGTAACACTGCTCACCTCAGAGCAGCAAGACTGTCCGGATGGATCGCAGAGAGGGGACAATCTTCAGTGATCATAAGGAAAAACCTGAAAACCTGTCAATGGGGGCAGGGTTTTCCTTATGATCACAGTAAGAAGATTGTCTCTTGCTGTGATCTGTCTGGTCCCAGGAGCAGATTCCACATCTGAGGGGAGGTGACTTACATTAGGTAAAAGGGACGGAAGGGGGATATTTTATTCAATTACTCTTGTACTACAGCTCGGACAGTATTGAAATAACACTCTATGAAAATTAAAGGGGAACTACCACCCCGCAATAACTTAACCTGCATTCATTCTTCATCTGGCGACTAGCTGCTTAGTAGCGCCAGGTAATATTTCTGGCGACTAGGGCTACTAATCAGCTAGTCGCCAGATGAAGAATGAATGCAGGTTAAGTTATTGCGGGGTGGTAGTTCCCCTTTAATCAGAGCTGCTGTTTTTGTGAAACATTACTATCCCTTTACTGTTGGGGATATGTGTAACGTGCAAGGTAATAAAGAATAAAGTAAACCATAAATATGCACTAACTCGTGATATATCAGGACTCAGCAGACTGTGCCAAGCAGGAAAACTATTTTATCGGTTTATTGCCTGCAAATATTAACTGATAGGCGGAATCAAGCTTTGGTATGCCTGTCTTACCAGCGTATTTATGATAAGAAATATACTGTTCAAACATTACTAAAACTATTATTATGGAAAGCAAAAAATGTGATTCTCTAAAAAAGGACCTTAACGAAGCTGTGATCTCTCTTGGTCTAGCACGGCTACGATTATGTCAGTCTGTTAATTGCCGCTGTCCAGACAAACTGTTCTTTTTTTTTTATCAAGGCACGGTCATCGCCATTATGCCAAATAAAAATTCCTCTGTAGCTATGAAACGTCCTCTGCTTGGATAGGCAGAAATCTCACATATCAGACAGAAAGCAGAAGGTTGTGATAGTGATGGAGGACAGACGGGAATCATGAATCAGAAAGTGAACGTGCAGTATGTTAGAATTATATCAGCCTCTTGGATTCCTTGCTGTGCAGTGCAATGAAGATTTAATTAGCATCTGTGGGATTGTAGGAAACAGCCAGTCAATAAACTATGATTAAAAGCATCAAGACTTTATTGTTACAAAATAAAAAAATAACACCAAAGATACATTAGTAGTGGTTAATGCAAGGCAAGCCAATTCACACAACCTGCCTAATGCGTTTCATGTATGAATACCCTTAGTCATATTCTTACGTGAAATGCGTTAGGCAGGTTGTGTGACTTGGCTTGCCTTATATTAAAGGGATAGTAATACTTAAAATGTAAAAAAAATATGTTGTAGGGTTTATCCCCCTGAGTAAAACAAGAGTACTCCCACTGCTGAAAGGTGTTTAATTCAAAAGTTATTAATTTTCAAAGTTGAATTTTTTAGGTGCAATATCACAGAGGCCTGAAATTGTACAGTGGCGCTGTTGCTACATGATCCTATGGACAGCTCTGGTCTCGGGACCATAAATCTCCATAGGATGGTGTAGCAACAGCACCACTGTACAATTTCAGGCCACTGTGATATTCCACCTAAAAAATTCAGCTTTGAAAAGTAATAACTTTTGAATGAAACACCTGTCAGCAGTGGGAGTTCTCTTGTTTTACTCAGGGGGATAAACCCTACAACATATTTTTATTTTACATTTTAAGTATTACTATCCCTTTAACTCCTACCAATGTATCTGTGGTGTTTTTTTTTATTTTGTAACAATAAAGTCTCAATGTTTTTAATAATCTTTTATTGACTGTCTGTTTCCTGTGTCTTGCAGATCTGTAGAGCGATCCCCTCCAGTAGTTTTCACAATTGTAGAAACCTGTTCCAAGGTTGTGGGGGGCTGCCCAGCACGGCCCTTGTGTCCAGGTGTGTGAATCCAATGGATATCTTATATGCCTGACCATCTTTCTGAGGCTGTTCCCACTGGGAAATCTTACTCTGTGTCAGCCTCAGAAAGATGGTCAGCGCCAGTGGAAGCCTCAGCCTCGGACCTCACTTGCAGCGCCAGCATACCTGCTCCATCCCAGCTGTCTCGCATGCACCAGTCCAGCCAGCCAATGAAATGTATTTGCTATATGGTCTTCATTGGCTGGCTCAGCCAGCCAATGAGGACCTTATAGCAAATACATATCATTGGCTGGCTGGAGTGGCACGTGTTGCTCATTCCGGGACTCTTTGTTGTCCCAGTGGGGGGTGATCCGGGACGCAGGACACAGACCCCCAATAAGGGACAGTCCCGGACATTCCGGGATGTGTGGTCACCCTACTGGAGAAATTATCACCTCTTTATCACCTCTTTATCAGTGCATAACAAAATTCATAGGGTCATTTTTTAATGAGGTGAGGGATTATTATTCAGAGGTATTAGTTTTTTCTTTTAAGTAAATCATTGTTTCATTTCTTAAAAAAAAAGATATCTCTTTTACTATTTCATTTAAAGGGATAGCAATGGTTGTTTTTACTAAAGTGTAATATTGTAGATATTAAAAAAAAATAAATTCATTGATGTAAGTGCAGTTTTTCAAACATGTATAGTTTGAGAGAGATATACGCTTCTAAAGTTCCCCACCTCCCTCTCCATTCACAGACGTCAGCGCTCTACTGACAGCATGAGATTCTGGTCATGCGACCAGATGGCGGCTCTTCAGCAGAGCGGACATAACGTTATCTAGAAAGAAATACTTCATTGGAACGGTTTACAAAGTGTACTTGCAAACCAGGCACATCTTGTAGACCGTTCCAATGAAGTATTTATTTCTAGATAGAGCTATTTCGCTCTGCTGAAGAGCCGCCAGCCGGTTCCGGAACTAGGATCTCATGCTGTCAGCTAGACTGCTGACATCTGTGAAAGCAGCAGGAGGGGGGACTTTAGATGCTTATATCTCTCAAACTATACATATTTGAGAGACCAGACTTACATCCATGAATATATTTTTTTACAATATTAAACTTTGGTAAAAGCAACCATTACTATCTCTTTAATGCTACTCTACCACTTTTTCTTGTTAAACCTGTAATATAATTTTGTTTGAGGACCCTTTCACACGGGCAATGCCAATACAGCAATACTGCATCTGAGCTGTTACCCATGCTGAAAGGTAATATGGTGGATTATGGTGCCACTCACACGAGCAACACCACCTCATATGTCCTCCTCAAAGTCCAGCCTGCTGTAACTTTACTACGTTGCCCAAGGAGCTCAGTAAAGACGTAGTAATCAAGGTCTACCAGGCAGGCTATGTGGCTATGAGCAGACCTTTCACATGAGCTGAATTGGATGTAGAATCCTGCAAAGAATGGCCAATTATGTGGGCTCTAGCCAGTAGTACCAGTTGACTCCCATGTGTTCCTGCTGGAAGACATAGGGGGATATGCACTAATGTGTGATAATGCTGTGATAAAGTGGAGATAACTTCTCTGGTGATATCACTTCTCCAGTTCCTATGTTATTCTATGGAGCCTATGCACTAAGATCTCTCAGACTTTAGGTACCTTAGGGCATTGGCTCCATAGAATAATATAGGGACTGGAGAGTTTATCACACTGGAGAGACAGTCTCCACCTTAACACCACATTATCACACTTTAGTGCATCTCCCCCATGCTCATTTTGCATTGCAGATTGGAGGCAGAACACAGGAGAGAGGAAAGTTCAGTACTCTGGTGAATGAACTATCGTAGGGGTCCACAGCTGTTCTGTTGCCCATTTGAAAAAGCCCTAAATACACTGAACTGTTTTCTCTGTTATCCTTTTAAAACCTTGCAATTGAAATATTGTGTGGCAACATGCCGCATTAAGGAAGTCGTGATTAAAAGGGAGACATAAGAATCTCCCCCTGCATATAAGAGTGAGATTCTCTTGTCACTGTATGAAACGCATGGATCAAGGCACCAGTGAATGCAAAAAAAGATATCCACAGATAAAACATGTGACAAATTACATATTGTATACTTGTACATTCTGGCTAAGTATCTGAATATCTCACATATATCTTATATTTGTGCGATGAACCTGGAGGTAGTTCTGCATTCAATTGTTCCTTGATAACAGATAAGGATCCATGCTATCAAACCATGCCATGCAGAGATTTTTCATACAGCGACATGAGAATCTTGTGTTTATATGCAGGGCGAGATTCTTATGTCACCCTTTTAATCACAGCAACTTCCTTAATGTGGTGAGCAGCCGCATGTTATTTCAGTTGTGACATTTCAAAAGTGGACTGTTTTCTCTGATAATCTTGTTTCCTCTGCAGTGATGCACTGGTGTTTGTATGTTTCCTAAGGAGAGATTTAAATTAAACTGTCCGGGATGGGCACTTTAATCAGAGACCATCGGCAGAATGGAAGACACATGCACAATCACGATTTACTATGTACTTTGATGGAAAAATTATTAGTGTCAACATTTTGTTGCGTTGTCCATGGCTTGTTTATGAATTAGAGAGCAAGATCCCCTTTTTAGTAAAAGTGTTTCAAAAAGTGGGCATGGCTAAAATGTCCCATATTTTGTGCGTGGATTAGCGATTGCGCATAATTCAGCAAAGTGATTAGCACACATTTTTATACGTCTGGCTAACATTGCTGTTTATTTAAAGGAGCAGTAAACTTTTTTTTTTTGAAAACACATATTTTATAGAGCTTTTCCTGCTGAATAAAACAAGGTCACTCCCACTGCTGTCAGATTTTTTATTCAAAATTTATAGCAGTTTAAATAATCAGGAAGTGAATTTACTGTGTTTACTTCCTGATAGATATAACTGACAGGAAGTGAATTTACTGTGTTTACTTCCTGATAGTTCTAACTGACAGGAAGTGAATTTACTGTGATTACTTCCTGATAGTTCTAACTGACAGGAAGTGAATTTACTGTGTTTATTTCTTGATAGCTCTAACTGACAGGAAGTGAATTTACTGTGTTTACTTCCTGATAGTTCTAACTGACAGGAAGTGACTCAGCAGTGTCTATCACATTCTATGGAGAACTGTATGTCTCTGACTTTCCTCTCCATTAGAATCTAACAGGAAATCTAATTAGAATTTGACCACTAGAGGGCACTGCTAATGTAAAAAAACATGGTTTTAAACTGTAATAACTCTGGAAATATAAATCTCTCGGCAGTGGGAGTACCCTTATTTTACTCAGTAGGAAAATCCCTACAATATATATTTTTTCATAAAAAACGTTTACTGCTCCTTTAAGAGCATGTTCTTAGTTTGCTATTAATTTAGGAGACTGGGCTATTCAGCATCAAGGTGTTAGTATGATTCTTGCATCAAAATGTGAGCAATCACAAACAGGCCCTAAATTTACAGCTTTCAATAAAATAGTGAATGCTCCACTCTCTCGCAATCCGCCCCATGTGTTTGTATAAGTCTAGGTTGACATGTAGGAGTTGCTCACTATGCCATGTGTCCTGATTCTTACTTAGTTGAGTTGTCAGAATGTGGCTCTCCAGCTGCTGTTGGACTACAGCACTCATCATTCTCAGCCAAAATACTGATTTGCTGAGGATGACGTTCAAAGGAAACTGGAACATTTCTTGGGCAAATTAACTGCACCATAGGGGACAAATAAAAATACGGATTGATTTAAACAGGGTTTTAACCCTTTGAGTGCCAGAGGGGTACGCAACGCATTGCTTTGCGTACCCCTCTGGCACTCAAATGGTTAAAGGGTAAGTAATGTCTTTATTAAACAAAACAAAATATTGTAGCTATTACAAAAAATAAACTAAATTATCAAAGTCCCATCTCTCAAACCTTTATGGTTTGAGAGAGATAATGTTTTAAAGTTCCCCCTTTCCTCCCCTTGCACTGACGTCGGCTGTAAGCTGACAGCAGGGGATCCTGGTCCCGGGACCAGCCGGCGGCTCTTCAGCAGAGCAGAAATACCGCAATTGAAAAATAAATATTTCATTGGAACGGTCTACAAAGTGTTCTTGCAAACCCGGCACACTTTGTAGACAGTTCCAATGAAGTATTTCTTTTTCGATTGCGGTATTTCACCTCTGCTGAAGAGCCACCTCAAGTCGGCCAGCACAAATCTCCTTCTGTCAGCTTTATGACTGATATCAGTGAAAGGGGGGAGAGAAGGGGGAACTTTAAAACATTATATCTCTCAAACCATAAAGGTTTGAGAGATGGCACTTTGATCATTTGTAATGTTGAGCGAGCGTGCTCGGCCGATGCTCGGATCGGCTCGAGCATCGCTCTGCTCGGCACATGGCGGTACTCGTACGAGTACCGCCATGTGCTCGCCCGACATGTTCGGGTTGCGGGGATCTGTGCCGGAAGAGGCACAGATCCGAAGACGCTCCGCTGGACCACCAGGGAATGGAGGTACAGGGGCATTGCGGAGATGAAGGGGGCATAGCGGAGATGAAGGGGGACATTGTGGAAGAGGGGCATAGACTCTATGCCCCTCTTCCACAATGTCCCCCTTCATCTCCGCTATGCCCGTCTGTCACAATGTGCCCCTTCATCTCCGCTATGCCCCTCTTCCACAATGTCCCCCTTCATCTCCTCTATGCCATAGAGGAGATGAAGGGGGACATTGTGGAAGAGGGGCATAGCGGAGATGAAGGGGGACATTGTGGAAGAGGGGCATAGAGTCTATGCCCCTCTTCCACAATGTCCCCCTTCATCTCCGCTATGCCCCTCTTCCACAATGTCCCCCTTCATCTCCTCTATGGCATAGAGGAGATGAAGGGGGACATTGTGGAAGAGGGGCATAGCGGAGATGAAGGGGGACATTGACCAGGCACCCTCCGCTCATCAGAGCAGGGGGTGCCTGGTTTGATGCTCGAGTGCTCCCATTCATTTGAATGGGGCTCGGGTGCTCGGCCGAGCACTCGAGCAGCAGGGGGTGCTCGGTCAGAGCACCCGAGCACCCGAGCATCGCGGTGCTCGCTCAACACTAATCATTTGGTTTATTTTTGTAATAGTTACAATATTTAATTTTGTTTAATAAAGACATTACTAACCCTTTAACCCCGTCACCCCTTAGTGACAGACACGTTCATACGCGGCTGTCGCCTTAATGCCCGAGGAACATTTTTTTTTTTTCCCAACAAGTCCGGAGTCTCCGAGCAGCATGCAGCCGCACAGAGACCCAGACTTCCATGACTTACCAGGTACGTCCTCTGTCACTAAGTGACGGTTTCTGCGGGACATACCTGGTAAGTCATCCGTGGTTAAGGGGTTAAAGGGATAGTAATGTTTCATAATAAAAGCAGCTCTAATTAATCATCATAGTATTTGGACTTTGGAGAGTGTTATTTCAATTCTGTCAGAGTTGTAGTTCAAGAGTAATTCAATGATAAAGTATCCCCCTCCCGCCCCTTTTACTGATGTAACACTGCTCAGCTAGATCAGAAGGGAGGTGCCCAGGTAGACTGCAGAGAGGGACAATCTTCAATTAAGATAAGGGAAAAACCTGAAAAACTTGTCAAGGGGGGCAGGGCTTTCATTGTTCTCATAGGAAGAAGATTGTCCCCTGCTGTTATCTGTCTGGTCTATGGACTGCATTCCACATCTGAGAAGAGATGGCTTACACTAGGTAAAAGGGGCGGGAGGGGAAACTTTGCTTGTGAATATCTCTCAAACCATAAAGGTTTGAGAGATAAGACATATCGTTCTTCATGTTTTTTTTTAATGCCTACAAAATAAAATAAAGATAAAACGAAGTATTACTATCCCTTTAACCCTTTGAGGGCCAGAGTGGTACGCAACGCATTGCTTTGCAATGCGTTGCGTACCACTCTGGCACTCAAAGGGTTAAATGCTAGAATTGCCTAACCAAGTCATCCTAGGCTCCTATACCTTTAACCTAAACCTTATACGCTTAATCTGTGGTAAAGCTGATTTCCTCCTGAATTTCTCCAATTCTTCATTGCAGATCAACCTCAATCTATCCGTCAATAATGAGATTACTATCACTTGAAATAAGGTGAGGAGGTATTTAGATATTTGCTTGACGTTATATTTAACCCCTTTTATGCTAATGATATCGTCAAAGCATTGCTTTACTATTGCTAGTGTCTAACATCCAAGGGGTTAATTTTTTATGTATGTTTTCTATAAACTATAGAACAGACAATGGTAATGTATCATGAAATGGCGTCCACGCGTCCCTTGAGGATGGCACACAATGTACAATTCCGTTGTTAGATTCTTTCCCTGGATGTGATAATCCAGTGTTATGAATTTGCCCGTGAATAGAGTGGGACTGAGTAGATGCCATACATCAAACCTGCCTATAGACAGATGAGCTACATATTAAAAATGATGAGATGAAAATGAAGAAAAATGAATGAACGATGAAGGATGTAAATCAGATGATACGGAAGGGAGATGATGATCAACGCTTGGTATTTTTAGCTCTCCAGTCTGATACTGCCGTATACGAACACAGGTCTTGACCTTGTAGAAACAGAAATATGGGGGAATATATTAAGTGTAAAACAGACTAAAAAAAAAAAAAAAAAAAAAGGAAAACATCTCTAAGTGTAATCCTTGCAATTTGTTGTATACCCCTCTGTCACTCAATGGGTTAAAGGGATAGTAATGTTTCATAATAAAAGCAGCTCTAATTAATCATCATGGTATTTGGACTTTGGAGAGTGTTATTTCAGTTCTGTCAGAGTTGTAGTACAAGAGTAATTCAATGATAAAGTGTCCCCCTCCTGCCCCTTTTACTGATGTAACACTGCTCAGCCAAATCAGAAGGGAGGTGCCCAGGTAGACTGCAGAGAGGGACAATCTTGAATTAAGATAAGGGAAAAACCTGAAAAACTTGTCAAGGGGGCAGGGCTTTCATTGTTCTCATAGGAAGAAGATTGTCCCCTTCTGTTATCTGTCTGGTCTATGGACTGGATTCCACATCTGAGAAGAGATGACTTAATAGGTAAAAGGGGGGGAGGGAAAACTTTGCTTGTGAATATCTCTCAAACCATAAAGGTTTGAGAGATAAGACTTATATCGTTCGTCATGTTTTTTTAATGCCTACAAAATAAAATAAAGATAAAATGAAGTATTACTATCCATTTAACAGCTAAAATTCAAACAAGATGAAAAGAGCGAATGCACAATGTAGACCTTCTTGAGCTTTTTAGTGTCTCTGGGGTCCCATCCCCTTGCTACCATCAATGTTGTGCTGTTTGAAGATAAAGGAGCAGAAAACTTATTTATGAAATATATATATTGTAGGGCTTTTGAATAAATTAAGAGTACTTCCACTTCTGAGAGATGCATATTTCCAGAGTTATTACAGTGCTCTCTAGTGCTCAAATTCCAATTAGTTAATCTGTTACATTCTGTTAGAAAGGAAAGTCAGTGACATACAGTTCTTCATAGAATGTGATAGACACTGCTGAGTCACTTCCTGTCAGAGAGAACATTCAGGAAGTAATCGCACTGTAATTCACTTTCTGATGATTTGAACTGTTATAACTTTTGAATAAAACAACTGTAAGTAGTGGGAGCGCCCTTGTTTTACTCATCAGGAAAAGCACTATAACATAAAGGTTTTCATTAAATTCATTGTTAAGTCCGATGTGACAGAATCTAGTTATTTTCAAGATTCTGCTCTCTAACAGGACCTGCCACCTTGTGACGGACTCACTGTGAGTACATCCTATATGCCAGGCCCTGCCCCCTGTGAGATTCCTCCCATATTTCTTGCCTTCTCCGGTCAGAGCGCCTGAATTTTCTTCTCCCTCCCCCTTCATCGTTTCCTACCAATTATGACGTCATCCTTAGATGCAATGAGGCAGTATGCCATGTTAAGGTAGATTGTAGAACAGTGGTTCTCAACCATGGAACTGTAATGCACTGATATCCATTTAGGGTGACCACTTATTTCTGTTAAGACTATAATAAATATGTGAATGATGAATTTCAAATGTATATTTATGGCAATTATTATACACAATATCAGAGCTGGATTTACAGTACATCTCGGGTGCCCCTACACAAGGCACTCTAGGTACCCTTAGCTCTGACCATGACCACACCCTCACTCAGATTGCCCCACCCCCAGACCCATCCACCATTTCTTGGCACAGAAACTCCCCTTGCCCTTTAACAAGAAAAGCCAAAAAAGACTTTAACCCCTTGGTTGCTAGATAGATATCCAATGTGTTGTGAAGCAATGCATAGCTTGTAAAGGGGTATAAAACAGAAACAGGGATATTGAGATTGCTGTGGCTTCTCTGTGCTGGAGATGTAAAGCACAAGGGGATTCCGAGGCTCACATAGGGTGGCTGTGCCCTGTCATTACCTCCTTACCTTTTCCTTTCTGCTAACCTTATATCCCTGTCATCATCCTCACTGTCAACTTCATCTGTATCTGAACAAGAGAAGTATGCTGGAGGGATATATTCTAGATCTGCATCATCATCAGTCATCATTAGGGCATCCTCAGCAGCATCAGCATCACCTGACAGTTCTTGCCCACTACTACCCTTATATTCCTCTAAGCTTTTGGAGGTCTCAAACAATTTCTTTTTACTTTTACTATAACAAAATTCCCTACAACTTTGAGGATGGGTGTTTTGGTGTTTGTTTGTCTAACTATCGATGCAACAGGCAGTTCAGCTGCTACACCTTCCTCTATTATGCTATTGCCAGCATCATCAACACTTGAATGTGACTTGTTGTCATCTTCAATGTTCCTCTTATATGGTTCTATATTTCTACTGACACTGGTGGTGCTGGACCTAGTTTTGCTGGGACCTTGACAAACTGCATCCTCCCTTGGAGTAAAGGGATCATCATCGTTGATTGCACACGCTGCAACAACCATTGCTGCAGTCAGTTTTTGAACTGCTACTTTACTCTTACATCCCTACACTGCTCCACCCCTTCCCCTTCACCTTGTGCATTTGCTGGTCATTAAGCAACTACACTGTGTTTTTTAACTGTACGGTGCACAACACAACTGATGGAGCTGTGTTATGCCTTGCCTAAGCCCAGTCAGCTGTCTGTCACTGTCACCTAAGATATTTCGTTTAGTATTCTTTTTTATTTTTTTTATTTTCTTTTTATTTATTTATTTATTTTTTTAAAGTTGTGCACACTGTTATCTTATCACAGTCTGTCCAAAAAAAATTATAACTGAAAAACAAAATCAACAACGTCTTTCCCCAGACTTCCCACCAGCACAGGGACAATAACAGCAAGATCAGCAAGCACATAGGTCCCTAGCTGCCTGTGTCTTGCCTGTCAGTCACATGGAATTTTGGAATATTTGGGGGACAACCTCCTTCCACCCTTCTTATCCCCTAGAGTGCCCCCAGACTCCCCTAATACAGAGAACAAATGTCCTACCTAAATGACTCCCTAAACTAAGCGTCAGTTCCCCTTTATTTTCCTATCTCCTCTAGCTAAAAAACATGCTGCTCTCTCCTCTCACAAACAGAATGGCTGCTGTGAGAGCCTGACAGCCTTTTATATGTCTGTACACAAAATGGCTGCTGTGAGAGCCTAATACCCTATTATATGGCTGTAGAAATGGTGTAGAAATATTTTTCTTCCCATTGATTTCATTGGGTGGAAAAGGCGGAAAAAAGCCGAAAAACTGCACTTTTCGTGGGAAATTTTTCACCAAGCGGAAAGTGCCATTATTCGCCGATTTCAGTTTGAGGCAAAAATGTTCGCCCATCCCTAAAGCTAGCCTACCGATGTAATAATATACTCGTGCTATGATTATAGTCAGTAAGCACTTGCTTTATACTGCCTTATTTCCATTGTTTTCTTTGTAATTCCTTTATTCTAAAGTTTAAAAAAAAAAGATTTAAGATTTATGACTGGTAAAGAGTAGACTCTTGATAATATCCATCACGTTGGATATATCATCAAAACAGCATTTCAGAATTATCACGTCTGTTTGTAAAGCTATATAAATAATGATAAATTTATGTACATTTTTAACAAAGCATAGAAAAAAGTGGATACATATTTGAGTGCTGATCCAGGTTCAAATCTGATTGCATTTTAGACTCTGAAAATCACTGCTTTCAGCAAGGGAGTTGGTAGGTTCCCAAAAGACCCAAGGCTTGGTCCAACCTAATGCACTATTAATACGCCATACAGCTCAACTGCATCATTGATAATAGGCATACATATTAACATAGTAACATAGTAACCGTAAATTAGGTTAACGAAATACATACATTCATTAGGTTCCACCTTTGCGTCATAACCCAGAAAAATGAGAATTATATAAACCTTCCTGCGACCATAATGAGTATTAGTCTATTTACCAGAACTTCCTTTTTTTTACCTACTAATACACAGTATAACCCTAAATTTTCCCTCTTATATGAAATGCATCTAATCTTCTCTTAAATGTATTCATTGTATCTGCCATTACCAAATCCTTGGGCAAAGAATTTCAACAACCCTTACTCATGTGAAGTTTAAACCTACTTTCCTCTAATCTTAAGGGATGACCCGTGGTTATTGGTTCAGGCCTTGGAATGAAAAGCTCACCGGAGAGGTCCTTATATAGATCTTTCATATACTTATACATTGTAACAAGATCTACTGTTAGGTGTCTTTTCACTGGAGTAAATAAATCAAGTTCGTCTAGATGTTCCTCATGCCTCAGGCCCTCCATTCCCTTAATTAAATTGTGTTTCTCACAAAGTTGTAAAGCTCCAGATCTGCCCCGGATACTCTGTTTTTTTAGAGTTAATTACCGGGTCTCTGGGGACAGAGGCTGATTCTTCGGTGTTGGTGAGTTTCTTCTCCTTCCCACCTACATCATGCTCATTCTACCTACCTCCCACCCTGCTCTGCCCAATTCCCACCCATTCTAATAGTTAAATATTTCTTCATTACTGTCTGTACCTTTGTATCGTTCTTGTAAATCTATAATAGCACATTCTATAAGCACATCAGCAGACTGTACTATATCCACAACCGAACAATAGTCAATGTTGGGTGCATAGACAAGCTGACATAATGTAGTTTCCCTTGGTTTCGAGAAACATACACTGTCACCATACACCTCAATAGACATGGACTTCATTTCAGTAACGGATGTAGCTAGAATGCCACCACGAAGTCTGGTAATAGACCTCAGGAGAGATATATGAGGATAAGACTCCTCCAACAAGGGATAGAAGCACAAGATGCTGGGGAGCGACGCTTGGGGTCGGTGCTAAGGTACGGAGATTACCTACAGGGAATTGTGCTGAGTCCTAAACATGTAAAGGTGCAGGAGTTAACAAGGTCAATGCCAAGCAGGGTCATACACAAAGAGGCAATGCAGCACAGAATCATCAGGAGTGAACAAAGTCAAGGCCAAGCAGGGTCATGAATGAACAGAGACGCTGAAAGAAATAATCTCCGTCTCCTCTCCTGGTCACACCAAAATGCTTTACCTATTTCCCCCGGGGGACCCCTAGACAGTACACCAGTTCCAGCAGATCTCCCAGTCTTAGGCGCCTGGGGACTGAAATAATAGACGCACAACAAGTGTAGGTGCTAAAATCTCATTCCAACTTTATTGCAGTCGTGCACAAGCTTTTATTAGGATAGATATATGGGTGGGTCACATCTCCCGGAATATCACACCTCCAGGACATGGGTCACAACTTGCAATTACAACATGTGCATATCATTACATATCGTTACAACCTATGCATATCATTATTAGTAATAGAATCATAAATCCCCTAGGGGGCACTCTATGACTGGAGCATGGGTCATGTCCAGATGACCAATTTCCAGTAAGCCTTGACCTTCTAGCTAGTTGGCCACCTGCCCCAAGCATGTGGCCCACAAAAGGAACAATTTACCACAAAAATGAGGAACCCAACCTTTGTCTAACCACCAAACTGTCCCTGATGTGTAAATCCATGTCTGAGACAGTAACATCCTGTTAGAACAACATTTACTGGCGGTTATATTGAAATAGCAAATGTAGCAATCATTCTATCATGAATTTATGTTATTTTTCTGTATTTTAAGTTTATTAGCCAAGCTAAAGCATTAACCCCTTCATGTCACATTACCCAGGGCCTACCAGCCTGAACCAACAAATGGATATATCCTTTCAGACGCACAGGTAGCAGCACAGAATCAGGAGACAGTAAGAGTAGTCAGGGCCAAGCAGAGTCAACCACAGAAGAACACGGATGCAGCTCCAAATCAGCAACCTGGAAGCAGGATGAAGGTCAGGCAGGGCCAAGCACAGGTAGACAAAAACTATAATACTAGCAATACTATGCAGTCTGGAGACACTATACTAACGTGTCCCAGAGCGTCATACCTCTTCCTTAAATAGCCGGCATAGGAGAAAGACAACTCAAAACCGCGTGAGATTAGCGGTATCATGTGACGCCAAAACCCAGAAGAGACTCGGAGCGGCCTGAACGCGGAGGCGGGTGGGTGACAATTTCTCTGTTTGATGTTGTATGGGTTGGATTTTGCTTCATATATTCGTCACGAAGATCAGATAGTGCATAACCATTTGTTTGAAAATTCACACTCTACAACATTTTTTAGATTGAGATTACTTTCCATTGAGATCAAGGTTTTAGTATTTGTTAATATATGGTTTCATACAATTACTATAATGCATAATGTCTGAGGCGAACACAAGTTCTTTCAAAAACATCATCTTTAAAAAAAACTTTGTTGCTGCATCCAAAAGCTCCATATGCACAATTCACAAAGAACGGGCCTACAAGCTGTTATATCGGTGGTATCTGACTCCATACCGTATGAATGCAGTATACCCAGGCCAGACTCCTCTGTATTTCAGGGGGTGTGGTGAACAGGGGACTTTGTACCATTTCTGGTGGACTTGCCCAGTGGCTAGAGACTTCTGGGGGATGGTGCGCTCTTTGTTGTCATGACATCACCTCTGTTCCTGCCCCCCCCCCCCAGAGCCTCGGTGGTTCCTTCTGGGGCTGAAGCCTCAAGAGGCCTTCTTGCAGCCCATACGGTATATTATTCCATCACAACTAAAAAAATCACCGAAAACAGAAAAAACAAGAATTAATGCATTTTTTTACATTTGCAAAAATGCAAAACTTGAAGGTTCTGTACTTCCAATTATTAACTATTTTCTCACAGATTTTTATGAAATTCGCACTTCTTTCACTTTTAGCAAATTTCTTTCAATTTTATTGAACTCAGTATATTTGAAAACATAAAATGATACACAACAACCTTATATTAATCATCAATGATGTTTCAAGAAAAAAAATCAAGATGGCTGCAATTTTTAAAAAAATGACCACTAGTCAGAAGATTTTTATTCAAAATATTATATAACTCGTCAAAACTTCTGGCTTTCAAAATTCCAACAGAAGTCTCTAAGCTGGTACATTGCTGGAGGTTAAATAAACGTTGAGAACACAACGTGATACTGTTTAATCTCGTAAGACTTTATCCCATTGTCACCAACTGCGATCTGTCTGGTCCAGTTATCAAACAGCCTATTGCACAATGATCTCTACTAAGAAATCAAGCCACGCGGGAGCCAATCTACCCCCCGCCCAGCTCTTTGTACTGTCACTAGATGTCAGCCAACACTGTGATAAAAGAGGACGTTTGCCCCTTAAGGCAAAAAGCCTAAAAATACATGACACCTTCCTATACTGAGGTCATTGCTCTGGCATATGTCAGCAAGAACAGTATCTGTCAGCTCCAGTGGGGAGTAGCTGGGATAGGAAGGGGGGGTGGACAATGAAAATATAATAGGAACCTGCATTATTATCCACTGTGACTTTTTGAAACAGTATAATGTCAGAAGTTAAAGGGATAGTAATGTTTCACAATAAAAGCAGCTCCAATTAATCTTCATAGTATTTGGGCCATGGGTAGTGTTACTTCAGTATTGTCAGAGTTGTAGTTCAAGAGTAACTGACTGATAAAGTATCCCCCTCCTGCAGCTTTTACTGATGTAACACTGCTCACCTCAGAGCAGTAAGACTGTCCGGTTGGATCTCAGAGAGGGACAATCTTCAGTGATCATAAGGGAAAAACCTGAAAAAACTGTCAAGGGGGGCAGGGTTTTCATTGTTCTCACAGTAAGAAGATTGTCTCTTGCTGTGATCTGTCTGGTCAAGAGACCAGATTCCAAATCTGAGGGGAGGTGACTTACACTAGGTAAAAGGGGCGGGAGGGGGATACTTTATCATTCAATTACTCTTGAACTACAACTCTGACAGTATTGAAATAACACTCGCCGTGGACCAAATACTATGAAGATTTTTCAGTGCTGTCCCTTTAATACTGTTCTGCTCTAAGCTAAGCAGTGGAACTGAGTTCTTAGGCCTGCGCCTGCCTAATGGCCCAAATACTATGAAGATTAATTGTAAGTGCTTTTATTGTGATACATTACTATCCCTTTAAAGATACACTAACATTTCAAATGATCTAGGACTAATATATGTTTAAAAGCCATGTACTTCATGCAGCATCGGTATAAACGTTCCATTTTCTGAGGCTTAAAATTTATTGTTACATATGCTCAGAGGGGCCGACATTTCTGTATTTTCCCATTAACCCGCTGAGTGCCAGAGGGGTACGCAACGCAGTGCAAAGCAATGCATTGCGTACCCCTCTGGCACTCAAAGGGTTAACATATCTACGGTATGTAAAGTGATTAAATGTTGTATTGACTTTAACCCATTGACAGTGACGTAACTAATCAATGGAGGTCCGGGTGCAAACATTTTTTTAGGCTCTATAACACAAAAAATACTTCCCAGAGGCATATCTAGAATCTGTTGTCATTTATCAGACTTCTACAGGAAAAATAATCCCTTTATTGGGTAAAAAGGAGCATTATTATTCCTGAAAAAGAGGCCTAGTTGTCACTTTTACTCTTCTACCCTCCTTCTCTGTGTATGGCTGTTAAAGTATCCGGGGGGGCTGGCAACATACAGCCCAGGGGGGTAAATACAATCAAGTGGCACATTTCTAGATTTTCATACCTCCCAACATTTCAAATTGCCAAAGAGGGACACTTGTGTTTTAGGGGTGTTGCTGGGGGTGTGACTGGTGGACGGGGCATTACCAAGAATTTTTAGGCTATTTCACGACCTATTGGCACCTCTTTGTGTAACCTAATAAATGACTTATAACAAGACCAAAGCATTTTATTTACACAGACTAATTAATAAACACACATACTGACATTTAAACAAACAATCATTTGAGTTTTATTGCTGTAGAGCAATGTGATACATTTATATACACACCACACAATCTGATCTCCTAAAAAGAGGGACATTGGGGTGGAAAAGAGGGACAGTGGGATTTGGGTCTAAAAGAGGGACACTTGGGAGGTATGGATTTTCAATATAATATTATTTTACCTAAAGTATCACACTCTTAGCTGCAGTTCCCAGTCTCTTTCACTAGAGGGGGGCTCATTACTAATTCTGTAGGGAACTATTCATCCTTCCTAACTCATCCCTCTTGGAGTCTGGGATATAGATTATCAACAAGTAAGATTATTGTACCACTGGGACTTGTCAGGAAATGTAACAAGTTTGAGCTTTACGAGAGGTGAGCAATTCATTACTCAACTCTTTGACTCTCAAAGCATTGAAGGGGTTAAGGACCCAATTTAGACCAAGAGGAATTTTCATTTCCGACAACATTTCAGTTGGTTTCCTCCAGAATTTCACCTCCTTAGCTTGTAGAATAAAGGCATAGTGTTCCACTGTTACCAATAAATAAAAATACATGTTCTAATGTTACCATGCTGAGTATAACAAGGGATACGCCCCCTGCTGGGGAATCTTTCATTCAAATCAAACAGGTTTTTCTTTGTTTTACATTAAACTGCAAAGACTGTAAGCTCCTCGTGGCTGGACCTCTTTCTTATTGTATCTATGACTGTGAGATTTAATTTAACCCCATTGCTGTATTTATGGCAGTGCCTATTTTCTTTATTATCCTTTACTAAGGTGCAGTGTATATAGGTTAGAGGTAACTAACCAAAATAAAACCTTAAAAAAAAAATAAAAAAAAAAGGTAAAGATCTGTGAATGCTTGCCGTCCAATTCCGTATCCAGTATCTAGCAGTGCATCCTTTTAAAGGGATAGTAATGTCTTTATATAACAAAACCAAATAGTGTAGCTATTACAAAAATGAACCAAATGATCCCAGTCCTATCTCTCAAACATTTATGGTTTGAGAGATATAGGATGCTAAAGTTCCCCCCTCCCTTCCCTTTCATAGACGTTAGCTATAAAGCTGACAGCAGGAGATTCAAGTAGGCCATCTCGAGGTGGCTCTTCGGAAGAGCCACAACACCACAATGTAAAAATAAATACTTCACTGAAACGGTCTGCAAAGTGTGCCTGGTTTGCAAGCACACTTTGTAGACCGTTCTGATAAAGTACTTCTTTTTACATTTCAGTATCTCTGCTCTGCTGAAGAGCCGCCTGCCGGTCCCGGGACCAAGATCTCCTGCTGTCAGCTTACAGCTGACTTCAGTAAAAGGGGCAGGAGGGCAGGATTTAGCATCGTACATCTTTCAAACCATAAAGGCATCATTTAATTAATTTTTGTAATAGCTACAATATTTTGTTTTGTTTTATAAGGACATTACTATCCCTTTAAGTTGATGAAGTTATTGTGGGTGCCAAACCTCAACGTTAATATATATATATATATATATATATATATATATATATATATATAAAAGAAGACTTCTGTGTGCCTGGCAAACACACCCAGGGGTGGTATTAAGGAGGAGTTACTGTTCCCATTGGGTGATTCAATCATGCAGGGAGTTGGCCCGCCCCCACTATGCAGCCCACCCACCACTATCAAAGTAAGAAAAAACAATATGGCCGCCACTTGCTCCTACACCACAGACAAACACACATACCTCACTCATACAGCACCACACAAACACACACAGACCACCACACACATGCCCCACTCACACAGCACCAAACACACATGCCCCCACTCACACACACAGCACCACATACACACACAAAGCCAGAAATAAATATGGCTGACACACACACACTCACTCACCCTGACTCCCAGTGGCCTCAGCAGGACCTGTAGTGCAGCACCAGGGGAACAAAATGGCACTCAAAGGGTTAAGGTAGGCCCTCATTGCTCAATTATTTCTTCACTGTCATCATTTGCCATGCAAGACACAGGACAGACAGCCATCAGGTACACACTTAACCCACTGACTGCCACAGGGTTGTGTATCAAGTCTTACCCCTCAGGGAGTGTGTTCAGACCCCTCACACTGTAAACTTGCATTTCCCTCCCACTTCTCCTCCTTCCCCAGCCTATTACTAACACTTTTACACATTTATGTTAAGCCCCGCCCCTACTCGCGATTAAGCCCTGCCCCCTTTTAACCCAGATTGCCCCATTGCTCTCTCCACATCAGCACCACATGAGGGACTCCACAAGTAAAAGTTCACAGGTATTACACACACATGCCCCACTCACACAGCACCACCACACACACACACAGCCAGAAAGAAATATGGATGACACACAGTCACTCACCCTGACTCCCAGTGGCCTCAGCAGGACCTGTACTACAGCCACTGAAGGGTGTGACAGCACCAAGGGAACAAAATGGCACTCAGAGGGTTAAGGTAGGCCCTCATTGCTCAATTATTTCTTCACTGTCATGATTTGCCATGCAAGAATCAGGACAGACAGCAATCAGGTACACACTTAACCCACTGACTGCCACAGGGTTGTGTATAAGGTTTTACCCCTCAGGGAGTGTGTTCAAACCCCTTACACTGTAAACTTGCATTCCCCTCCCACTTCTCCTCCTTCCCCAGCCTATTACTAACACTTTTTCACATTTATGTTAAGCCCCGCCCCTACTCGCGATTAAGCCCCACCCACTTTTAACCCAGATTGCCCCATTTGTCTCTCCACATCAGCACCACATCAGTCCCCTCTAGGGACTTCACAAATCAGTTCCCAGGTATGAATACACTTCCCACTGCTATTTATCTCTGACATGCCTCTCTATACATTAACCATTTGAGTGCCAGAGGGGTGCACAACTCATGCACGCATGTGTTTCTGCTCATATATGTTGTGTGTGTACATCTCTGTTACATATGTGTGTCCATGTGTGCATCTCCAGTGTGTCTGTGTGTACATGTGTTTTGCATGTCTCTGCCGCTCACTGTGTGTATGTGCATACCTCCCAACATTTCACATGGCCAAAGAGGGCCACTTTAGTTTTAGGTGATATTGTTGGGGGCGTGGCTGGTGGGCAGGGCATTAGTAATAATTTTTAGGTTATTTCATGACCTGTTACTGGCTATTTATGTAACTGAATAAATGATTTAGTGCAAGACCAAAGTATTTTATTTGCACTCACTAATGTATAAACACATATACTGAAGTTTACAAAAATATGTATATGAGCTTTATTGCTGTAGAGCAAAGTAATACACACCACACAGTCAGGGCTGGTGCAAGGATTTTTGCCACCCTAGGCAAAACTTAATTTTGCTGCCCATTTCGCTCCGCCCCTTGTGCCCCACCCCTTTATACCCCGGCCTACTTATACCCAACCTCTTTTCATGATTGTCCTCTCTCTGCCCCCTGGCCCAGTCTGACCCTGGTCTGGAGATGCCTGTAAGAGATGCCCCCCACCAGCTCCAACTTGCCCCTTATCAGCTTCACTTTGGCCCACCAGCTCCGCTTTGCCCCTATCAGCTCCACTTTGTCCCCCATCAACTCCAACTTGCCGCCTCAGCTCCTACTTGCCCCCATCAGCTCCACTTTGCCCCCCACCAGCTCCAACTTGCCCCCACCAGCTCCACTTTGCCCCCCATCCACTCCAACTTGCCCCCACCAGCTCCACTATGCCCCCAGCAGCTCCAACTTGGCACCATCAGCTCCACTTTGCCCCCCATTCGCTCCAACTTGCCCCCATCAGCTCCACTTTGCCCCCCATCTGCTCTAACCTGCCCCCCCTCAGCTCCACTTTGCCCCCCCTCAGCTCCACTTTGCCCCCTCAGCTCCAACTTGCCCCCATCAGCTCCATTTTGACCCCCATCTGCTCCAACTTACCCCCACCAGCTCCACTTTGCCCCCCATCCGCTCCAACTTGCCCCCACCAGCTCCAACTTGCCCCCACCAGCTCCACTATGCCCCCTCAGCTCCAACTTTCCCCTATCAGCTCCAACTTGCCACCATCAGCTCCAACTTGCCCCCCATCCGCTCCAACTTGCCCCCCATCCGCTCTAACTTGCCCCCCCTAACTTGCCCCCACCAGCTCCACTTTGCCCTCCTTCAAGCTTCACTTTGCCCCCCTCAGCTTCACTTTGCCCCCCCTCAGCTTCACTTTGCCCCCCTCAGCTTCACTTTGCCCCCCTCAGCTCCACTTTACCCCCATCCGCTCCAACTTACCCCCATCAGCTCCACTTTGCCCCCACCAGCTCCACTATGCCCCCTCAGCTCCAGCTTTCCCCTATCAGCTCCAACTTGCCCCCATCAGCTCCACTTTGCCCCACATCCACTCCAACTTGCCCCCAGCAGCTCCACTATGCCCCTTCAGTTCCAACTTGCCCCCTATCACATACCTGTAGCTCCTGCGCAGTCTTCTCTTCAGTAATGCAGAGCAAGGCGGGAGATCATGACTCCCAGCGCGCTCTGCATTACTAAAGATCCAACCCAATGAGGGAGCGCTGTAGCAACGCAGACCTGATTGTGTTGTGGTTCCCAGCGTGGTGTGTGCGGGCGCAGCTCTTCTCCGCTGCATACCCGCGCCCCCAGTACGTGTGCGCCCTAGGCCGGCGCCTACCTCTCCTATAGGTGGAGCCGGCCCTGCACACAGTCTGACCTCCTAAAAAGAGGGACAGAGGGATCCGACCCTCAAAGAGGGACACTTGGGATGTATGGTATGTGTCTGCCTGTGTGTTGCATATGTCTGTGTTTATCAGTGTGTCTGCATTTCACACATGTGCGCCCAACGGTCATAACATGAAGGGCAATGCCGTCCCACATTGCTAGTATATATATATATATATATATATATACTAGCAATGTGGGACGGCGTTGCCCGTCATGTTATGACCGTTGGGCTCACGTGTGTGAAATGCAGACACACTGATAAACACAGACATATGCAGCACACAGGCAGACACATACCATACATCCCAAGTGTCCCTCTTTGAGGGCCGGATCCCTCTGTCCCTCTTTTTAGGAGGTCAGACTGTGTGCAGGGCCGGCTCCACCTATAGGCGAGGTAGGCGCCGGCCTAGGGCGCACACGTACTGGGGGCAGGGGCATGCAGCGGAGAAGAGGTGCGCCCACACACACCACGCCGGGAGCCACAACACAGTCAGGTCTATGTTGCTACAGCGCTCCCTCATCTGGTCGGATCTTTAGTAATGCAGAGTGCGCTGGGAGTCATGATCTCCCGCCGCGCTCTGCATTACTGAAGAGAAGACTGCGCGGGAGATACAGGTATGTGATGGGGGGCAAGTTGGAGCTGAGGGGGCATAGTGGAGCTGAGGGGGCAAGTTGGAGCAGATGTGGGGCAAAGTGGAGATGATGGGGGCAAGTTGGAGCTGTTAGGGGAAAGCTGGAGCTGAGGGGGCATAGTGGAGCTGGTGGGGGCAAGTTGGAGATGATGGGGGCAAGTTGGAGCTGATGAGGGTCAAAGTGGAGCTGATGAGGGTCAAAGTGGAGCTGAGGGGGGGCAAGTTGGAGCTGAGGGGGGGCAAGTGGAGCTGAGGGGGGGCAAAGTGGAGCTGGTGGGGCAAGTTGGAGCGGATGGGGGGGCAAGTTGGAGCGGATGGGGGGGCAAGTTGGAGCGGATGGGGGCAAGTTGGAGCTGCTGGGGGCATAGTGGAGCTGGTGGGGGCAAGTTGGAGCGGATGGGGGGCAAAGTGGAGCTGATGGGGGTAAGTTGGAGAGGATGGGGGGCAAAGTGGAGCTGATGGGGGTAAGTTGGAGCTGAGGGGGCAAAGTGGAGCTGGTGGGGGCACGTTGGAGCTGATGGGGGCAAGTTGGAGTTGATAGGGGCAAAGTGGAACTGGTGGGCCAAAGTGAAGCTGATAAGGGGCAAGTCGGAGCTGGTGGGGGGCATCTCTTACAGGCATCTCCAGAACAGGGGCAGAGTGGCTCAGGGGGCAGAGAGAGGACAATCATGAAAAGAGGTTGGGTATAAGTAGGCAGGGTATAAAGGGGTGGGACACAAGGGGCGGAGTGAAATGGGTGGCAAAATTAGGTTTTGCCTAGGGTGGCAAAAATCCTTGCACCAGCCCTGACTGTGTGGTGTGTATTACTTTGCTCTACAGCAATAAAGCAATAAACTTCAGTATATGTGTTTATACATTAGTCTGTGCAAATTAAATACTTTGGTCTTGAACTAAATCATTTATTCAGTTACATAAATAGCCAGTAATAGGTCATGAAATAACCTAAAAATTCGTACTAATGCCCCGCCCACCAGCCACACCCCCAATAATATCACCTAAAACTAAAGTGGCCCTCTTTGGCCCTGTGAAATGTTGGGAGGTATGCACATACACACAGTGAGCGGCAGAGACATGCAAAACACGTGTACACACAGACACACTGGAGATGCACACATGGACACACATATGTAACAGAGATGTACACACACATACACGCAACATATATGAGCAGAAACACATGTGCTCATGAGTTGTGTACCCCTCTGGCACTTAAAGGGTTAAGGTATAGAGAGGCATGTCAGAGTTAAATAGCAGTGGGAAGTGTGTTCATACCTGGGAACACTGACTTGTGAAGTCCCTAGAGGGGACTGATGTGGTGCTGATGTGGAGAGACAAATGGGGCAATCTGGGTTAAAAGTGGGTGGGGCTTAATCGCGAGTAGGGGCGGGGCTTAACATAAATGTGAAAAAGTGTTAGTAATAGGTTGGGGAAGGAGGAGAAGTGGGAGGAGAATGCAAGTTTACAGTGTGAGGGGTTTTAACACACTCCATGAGGGGTAAAACTTGATACAGAACCCTGTGGCAGTCAGTGGGTTAAGTGTGAATCTGATGGCTGTCTGTCCTGTGTCTTGCATGGCAAATGGTGACAGTGAAGAAGTAATTCAGCAATGAGGGCCTACCTTAACCCTTTGAGTGCCATTTTGTTCCCCTGGTGATGCAGCACCGTTCAGTGGCTTTACTACAGGTCCTGCTGAGGCCACTGGGAGTCAAGGTGAGTGACTGTGTGTCAGCCATCTTTCTTTCTGGCTTTGTGTGTGTGTATGGGTGTTTGGTGCTGTGTGAGTGGGGCATGAGTGTGTAATACCTGTGAACTTTTACTTGTGGAGTCCCTCATGTGGTGCTGATGTGGAGAGAGCAATGGGGCAATCTGGGTTAAAAAGGGGCGGGGCTTAATCGCGAGTAGGGGGCGGGGCTTAACATAAATATGGAAAAGTGTTAGTAATAGGCTGGAGAAGGAGGAGAAGTAGGAGAGAAATGCAAGTTTACAGTGTGAGGGGTTTGAACACACTCCCTGAGGGGTAAAACTTGATACACAACCCTGTGGCAGTCAGTGGGTTAAGTGTGAATCTGATGGCTGTCTGTCCTGTGTCTTGCATGGCAAATGATGACAGTGAAGAAATAATTGAGCAATGAGGACCTACCTTAACCCTTTGAGTGCAATTTTGTTCCTCTGGTGCTGCAGTACAGGTCCTGCTGAGGCCTCTGGGAGTCAGGGTGAGTGACTGTGTGTGTGTGTCAGCCATATGTATTTCTGGCTTTGTGTGTGTATGTGGTGCTGTGTGTGTGAGTGGGGGCATGTCTGTTTGGTGCTGTGTAAGTGGGGCATGTGTGTGTGTGTGTGTGGTGCTGTGTGAGTGGGGCATGTGTGTGTGTTTGTGTGGTGCTGTGTGAGTGGGGCATGTGTGTGTGAGTGGGGCATGTGTGAGTGGGGCATGTGTGTTTATCTGTGGTGTAGGAGCAAGTGGCGGCCATATTGTTTTTTTCTGACTTTGATAGTGGTGGGCGGGCTGCATAGTGGGGGCGGGCCAACTCCCTGCATGATTGAATCACCCAATAGGAGTAGTAACTCCTGCTTTATGCCTCCCCTGGGTGTGTTTTGGCAGGCACAAAGTCTTCTTTTATATATATAGATATATCGAACTAAATCAGCACTCTCAGGTGTGCTTAAAAAATTATATAACACTTTATTTAAAGGATCAACGTTTAAATATCCCAGAGGGTGACTGAAACGTTGATCCTTTAAATAAAGTGTTATATAATTTTTTAAGCACACCTGAGAGTGCTGATTTAGTTTGCTATGGTCTGAAGTTCAGTATTGGCACCCAGGCGTTCACATGGACTGTTGAGAGTGCGTCCCTTTGTAAGATTAATATATATATATATATATATATATATATATATATACAATGAATAGACTGTGCACCCACAGATTTTACAGAGCAATAACCAATTTAATGGTAAATAGAAGATTGCAATATTTCGGTCCTCAGATTGGGACCTTTGTCAAGTAAACATGTTTGCTTGACAAAGGTCCCAGTTTGCAGACCAAAACGTCACAATCTTCTATTTACCATTAAATTGGTTATTGCTCTGTAAAATACATGAGTGCACAGTCTATTCATTGCATATACAATCATTCTGGAGCACCTGGAATTATTAGTATAGTTTGGCCTGAGTGCTTATCCTTTGTGAGTTTATATAGATAAATTTAAGTCGTTTTGGAAAGGCTGCACACACTTTCGAAAAGATGACATTTGACCTGTGTGCACATCCAAAATAGGGTTAATACATTCAGTTTTCTGGATGGATGGCACTCACAGACGCTTGTTTCAAAAAAATGATGTAGGTGTTTATTGAATCGAAATTTCGGCTGTGTAACCCGGCCTTTGTCAAGATTCTTGATAAAGGCCAGTCTTGATAAAGGATGGGTTACACTGTCAAAATGTCTTTTTGAAACAAGCTCCTGTGAGTGCCATCCTTCCAGAGAACTGAATATATATATATCTATAGTTATAGATATATAGATATATCCTATATAATAATTTGCTAGGATGTTTGTCAGAAGCCGTCATGTGCAGTAGAGACTGTCCGAATGCACAGAATGCTGGGAGCAAAGAATGTTGGGAGCACAGAATGTTGGGAGCACGGAATGTTGGGAGCACAGAATGTTGGGAGCACGGAATGTTGGGAGCACGGAATATTGGGAGCATGGAATGTTGGGAGCACGGAATGCTGGATCATGGAATGCTGGGAGCACAGAATGCTGGGAGTTCTGTGCTGGGAGCAGTCTGTACTTTCAGGCAGTCTCTACAGTGCATGACTGCGTCGGCAGAAGGACACAGAGCAGGACCGGCCTCAACCCTTTGAGTGCCAAAGGGGTACACAACACATTTTAAAGCAGTGCGTTGCGTACCTCTCTGGCACTCAAGGGGTTAACATCACCCGGACTTTGGCCCGTGTACATGGGCTTTTACACTAGTGTGTATATATATATATATATATATATATATATATATATATATATATATATATATATATATATATAGTCAATATGTAATGGAAGCACTCGAACTACGGGAGTTGAAGGTGCCTGGGTTCTCTCAAGTGGCTAGACATACTGGGCTCGATTCTATTACTAGCGCTAAAAATAAAACAGGAACTGTGTTTTTTTTAAGTCAGTTTTTGCTATCCTATTACCCGACTTGTGAAAAAAAACACATTATACTTACCTCCAGTCTAAAAAAATCCCCCATACGAAACAACTAAAAACAACGTGAAATTAGTATCCTATTACCCACGCTCAGTATTACCGCCTGTTTTGAGGTTACATTTAAGTCAGAAATTTGCTCCTCAGACGTTGAGGTGTAGAAGCCATAACGACAGTTTCAAAACCATCGTTGTTCGAACAAAAGCAGTGTATAATACAGTATACAGCATAGATATCCGACATAAAGTGGCCCCCCTTCACATATTAACCCTCCCTTCTAAAAGTCGACTTACATCGCTTTCTTCCACCACATTAATCTGACAAATATTGTTCATAGTCGACAATTAACCCTTCCCCTTCCAAATCCGAGTTACAGTGCTTTCTTCCACCGCATTAATCCGACAAATATTGTTCATAGCTGACAATTAACCCTTCCCCTTCCAAATCCAACTTACAGTGATTTCTTTCACCACATTAATTTGACAAATATTGTAAATCTGACATTTTAACCCCCCCTCCCCCTTGAAAAGTCGATTACAGCGATCCCATGATTTTCTTTCACCATTTTTATCCAACATTTTTCTTCTCCTATTATATTCGACATGTCCTCGTATTTTGTATTGCAAGATTAACCCTGTGAGTACCAGAGATGTATTGTAATGTGTTTGCTACCCCTCTGGTACTCATAGGATTAATAGGCAACCAGTATATGTATAAAAAAGTGTTTGTTTTTATTATATATGTAATTTGTGTGAAAATGTAATTAAATATTTTATTTAAGTGTAACAATTATTTTCTTTTTTTAAATTATATATGTAATTTTTATTAAAAAAGTACTTCAGACCCCAAGAGGGGTATCATGACCCCTCATGACACCCCCCTAGCATGGTGATGACAATTGCCTCCTTTATTAATTAAAGAGCATATAACCTATGTTGACATTTTACAAGTTTTTTGTAGGCGGTAGTCGAATAAAAGCAGACAGCGCCAGTTTTGTTACTACTCTAAAAACTCCTGTCTACGCCAGTTTTGTTTTACCGTGGTTCTGCAATAGAATACCGACGTAACACTTGTTTGCAAAATTCACGCTACTTGTTTTTCTTGTAACGCCATTTTTAGCGCGGGTAATAGAATCGAGCCCACAGTCTATTGTGAATTATCAACCACTCTCAGGACTTTATGAACAGTGGAAATAATTTATTACATAAAGTGTCAATGTTTCAGCCAGGCACAGCTGGCCTTCATCAGGATTTATAAATAAACAATTATTGGGAAATATCCCCCCAAAAAATGACCACTCATAAGGACTTTATAATGCAAAAAATTGAATTTAATGCTGACGTTTCGGCCCCTCAGAGGGCCTTCTCAAGAAGTTGTCTTTTCTTGCATTATACAGTCCTTATGGGTGCTCATTTTTTGGGGAATATTTCCAAATAATTATTTTTCTACCTATTGCTTTAATATAGTATTTAGGCGACTGATTTAGTTTAGTCTTACATATAAGGATTGCCGTGCCCATGCTTTCATATATATATATATATATATATATATATATATATATATATATATATGTGTGTGTGTGATGACTGGCACTCACATAACTCTGCTCTGGGTGCAGTTTAAATAGTCTATAGATACAGGTGAAAAAATCCACTCACAGTTTCCATGTATCAAAAAGTTATTTCATTAAAAAATAGTAGCAAAACATTACACCATTATAGAAAGACTGTGCAAATAGCATTAAGGATTGGCAACGTTTCGGTCCTCTGCACGGGACCTTCCTCAAGCTGGCTTGAGGAAGGTCCCATGCAGAGGACCGAAACGTTGAAGTAACTTTTTGATACACAACATTTGTGAGTGTGTTTTTTCACCTGTATATATCACACCCCGGGAGCCAGCACGATCCACCTTCCACCATAGTCTCACTGTCACTCACACCCCGGGAGCCAGCACGATCCACCTTCCACCATAGTCTCACTGTCACTCACACCCCGGGAGCCAGCACGATCCACCTTCCACCATAGTCTCACTGTCACTCACACCCCGGGAGCCAGCACGATCCACCTTCCACCATAGTATGTGCAATTACCACACGCATTTCAATTACATGAATGAATGCCAGTCACTCACATCCCGGGAGCCAGCACGATCCACCTTCCACCATAGTATGTGCAATTACCACACGCATTTCAATTACATGAATGAATGCCACAGTGGAGGCATAAGTACAAACACAAACTCATTACAATGACACATAAGCCACCCCCTTATGACTCACTTCTGTGTGTGTGTCTCTGTGTGTGCCTGTGTGTTTCTCACTGTGTGTGTTGCATGTCTGTATCACACTCTATGTGTCTGCATGTATGTGTGTATGACTGTCGCTCTTTAAGCATCTCAGTGCATGCGTGTGCATTTGCGTGTGTGTCTCTGTGTTTGTCTCGTATCCATGTGTGTGCATTAATTCCCTATATATCCTGACGGGCAACGCCGTCCCACATTGCTAGTATATATATATATATATATACACTAGTGTAAAAGCCCTTGTGCACGGGCCGTGGAGCAGTGAGATAACGGCAGTACGCAGAGCAGGACCAGCCTCTTAACCCTTTGAGTGCCAGAGGGGTACACAACGCATTGCTTTGCAATGTGTTTTGTACCCCCTGGCACTCAAAGGGTTAACATTACCTGGACCTGCTCTGTGTACTGCCGTTACGTCACTGCTCCTCGCAACTGTGCCGCCTCACTCATGTGATGCAATCATGCCCAGTAGAGACTGGCAGAACGCGGGTACTGCGCATGACTGCATTGTGATAAACTTTCTGGCCTTTTATTATATAGGATATAAATATATATACACACATACACAAACATACGTGCATTTCTTCTGGTACTCACAAGGGTCTGGATTCAAATGCAGGGCTAATCTTATCTTGATAAAACATTTATCTCCTGCATTTGAATCCAGCCCCTGGTGCCACTGTTCCTATAATTTGCTATGGAAATCAGTAGTCTATGATCATGCTCTCAAATATAATGTGTTTTAATTGTCTCTTGTATACTTTTGTGCAGCTGTTAACTGATTTAAAAAGTAAAAACAGTGAGATGTAATCATCACATAGTCAGAATGATTGATAGACAGACAGATAGATATGAGATAAATATGCAATGGATAGACAGACAGAAAGACAGAGAGACAGGCAGACAGACAGACAGATAGATGAATACGAGAGCCTTTCTATTAATTCAAACTTTCTGACATTTTTTAACAGAAAAAAAATAATAAAAATGGTCACTAGGTGGTGCTGTTTCATTACTGCCTATGGGGATGTTATTCCACTGATAACTGCAAAGCCATGCAAATAATGAAAAAGAGAGAGGCATAAACTCCGCAATGCATTGGACACCCCACCAACACTCATAGGGTTAAACCATTGCTATGAATATATGTATGTTGTATTTATTTTCCTGTTGAGTAAAGCAAAGGAATCACAATGTTTGTAAATTCTCCTTTCTAACGTTATTATATATCTTCTGAAAACTTGATTTCACCACCATCTATGGATAGCTTGTGTCTGAGACCCTCCTCTGCATGTAAATTTTGAACGCGAATTCTTACCAAAAAAATTGCTAGTTTTCGCTATAATGACTTTTGACTGAAGCATCCCCCATTAGTTTAGGTACCTTCTGTTATCCAGCAGAAAAAAAGGCATAAAATATAAATATTTTACAGTAAGGTTTTACTGCTTGAGTGCCAGAGAGATATGCAGAGCATTGTGTTCCATATCTCTCTGGCACTCGAAGGATTAAGCTCCGTCTTGTACACTTGTTCTGCTTTCTTAATAAGGGCCAAGTCTTATCCTGCTGTGCAGTTGCCGCTGTACTAAGCCAGCCTTTGCATTGAAGTGAAATGAAACATACTTTGGTGCCTTCATTCTCCCAAGAATAGCGACTGCGGATTGAGAAGCCCTAGAAAATCCAAGAGAAGCACAATCATAAATCATTCATGTGCAGGAAGAACGGCTAAAAAGGAAAATCTCACAGAGAGAGCGAGAGGCTGGTTCCTGCACAGAGGGAAGAGGTTTAAATTATCCTGTTGCACCAACCTTTATAAAGGAGAACTAAAACCTCCATATTATATCCACCGCTGTTCTTAGTATGGCCAGAAAATCCTAAAGTCCCCTATGATTTTTCATTGCGCCTTTGTTCAAGAGATATCATCTTCAGTCTCTCGTGGATGTCATTATATTCATGGAGGCAGACATGACAGTTCCTAGCAGGACCACAAGACCAGATCACTGCATATGGTCATCTCAACTCTTTAAAGATCAAATGGGTTAACAAGGCATTGCTTCAGAAAAAGGGATATCTATGTAATTACTGTGTGTAACAGAAGCACTTACCTAGGTAGGAGTCCATTATACAGCAGTCAGGTGTATCTATATCATTACTGTGTGTAACAGAAGCACTTACCTAGGTAGGAGTCCATCATACAGCAGTCAGGTGTATCTATATATTTACTGCATGTAACAGAAGCACTTACCTAGGTAGGAGTCCATCATACAGCAGTCAGGAGTATCTATATAATTACTGTGTGTAACAGAAGCACTTACCTAGGTAGGAGTCCACCATACAGCAGTCAGGTGTATCTATATCATTGCTGTGTGTAACAGAAGCACTTACCTAGGTAGGAGTCCATCATACAGCAGTCAGGAGTATCTATATAATTACTGTGTGTAACAGAAGCACTTACCTAGGTAGGAGTCCACCATACAGTATTCAGGTGTATCTATAAAATTACTGTGTGTGACAGAAGCACTTACCTAGGTAGGAGTCCATCACACATCAGTCAGGTGTAGCTATATAATTACTGTGTGTGACAGAAGCACTTACCTAGGTAGGAGTCCATCACACAGCAGTCAGGTGTATCTATATAATTACTGTGTGTGACAGAAGCACTTACCTAGGTTGGAGTCCACCATACAGCAGTCAGGTGTATCTATAAAATTACTGTGTGTAACAGAAGCACTTACCTAAGTTGGAGTCCACCATACAGCAGTCAGGTGTATCTATAAAATTACTGTGTGTAACAGAAGCACTTACCTAGGTAGGAGTCCACCATACAGCAGTCAGGTGTATCTATATAATTACTGTGTGTCACAGAAGGACTTACCTAGGTAGGAGTCCATCACACAGCAGTCAGGTGTATCTGTATAATTACTGTGTGTCACAGAAGCACTTACCTAGGTAGGAGTCCATCACACAGCAGTCAGGCGTATCTGTATACTTACTGTGTGTCACAGAAGGACTTACCTAGGTAGGAGTCCATCACACAGCAGTCAGGCGTATCTATATCATTACTGTGTGTAACAGAAGCACTTACCTAGGTAGGAGTCCATTGTACAGCAGTCCGGCGTATGTATATAATTACTGTGTGTAACAGAAGCACTTACCTAGGTAGGAGTCCATCGTACAGCAGTCCGGCGTATGTATATAATTACTGTGTGTAACAGAAGGACTTACCTAGGTAGGAGTCCATCACACAGCAGTCAGGTGTATCTATATAATGACCGTGTGTAACAGAAGCACTTACCTAGGTAGGAGTCCATCACACAGCAGTCAGGTGTATCTGTATAATGACCGTGTGTAACGGAAGCACTTACCTAGGTAGGAGTCCATCACACAGCAGTCAGGCGTATCTGTATAATGACCGTGCGTAACGGAAGCACTTACCTAGGTAGGAGTCCATCACACAGCAGTCAGGCGTATCTGTATCATTACCGTGCGTAACAGAAGCACTTACCTAGGTAGGAGTCCATCACACAGCAGTCAGGCGTATCTGTATCATTACCCTGCGTAACAGAAGCACTTACCTAGGTAGGAGTCCATCACACAGCAGTCAGGCGTATCTGTATCATTACCGTGCGTAACAGAAGCACTTACCTAGGTAGGAGTCCATCACACAGCAGTCAGGCGTATCTGTATCATTACCGTGCGTAACAGAAGCACTTACCTAGGTAGGAGTCCATCACACAGCAGTCAGGCGTATCTGTATCATTACCGTGCGTAACAGAAGCACTTACCTAGGTAGGAGTCCATCACACAGCAGTCAGGCGTATCTGTATCATTACCGTGCGTAACAGAAGCACTTACCTAGGTAGGAGTCCATCACACAGCAGTCAGGCGTATCTGTATCATTACCGTGCATAACAGAAGCACTTACCTAGGTAGGAGTCCATCACACAGCAGTCAGGCGTATCTGTATCATTACCGTGCGTAACAGAAGCACTTACCTAGGTAGGAGTCCATCACACAGCAGTCAGGCGTATCTGTATCATTACCGTGCGTAACAGAAGCACTTACCTAGGTAGGAGTCCATCACACATCAGTCAGGTGTAGCTATATAATTACTGTGTGTGACAGATGCACTTACCTAGGTAGGAGTCCATCACACAGCAGTCAGGTGTATCTATATAATTACTGTGTGTGACAGAAGCACTTACCTAGGTTGGAGTCCACCATACAGCAGTCAGGTGTATCTATAAAATTACTGTGTGTAACAGAAGCACTTACCTAAGTTGGAGTCCACCATACAGCAGTCAGGTGTATCTATAAAATTACTGTGTGTAACAGAAGCACTTACCTAGGTAGGAGTCCACCATACAGCAGTCAGGTGTATCTATATAATTACTGTGTGTCACAGAAGGACTTACCTAGGTAGGAGTCCATCACACAGCAGTCAGGTGTATCTGTATAATTACTGTGTGTCACAGAAGCACTTACCTAGGTAGGAGTCCATCACACAGCAGTCAGGCGTATCTGTATACTTACTGTGTGTCACAGAAGGACTTACCTAGGTAGGAGTCCATCACACAGCAGTCAGGCGTATCTATATCATTACTGTGTGTAACAGAAGCACTTACCTAGGTAGGAGTCCATTGTACAGCAGTCCGGCGTATGTATATAATTACTGTGTGTAACAGAAGCACTTACCTAGGTAGGAGTCCATCGTACAGCAGTCCGGCGTATGTATATAATTACTGTGTGTAACAGAAGGACTTACCTAGGTAGGAGTCCATCACACAGCAGTCAGGTGTATCTATATAATGACCGTGTGTAACAGAAGCACTTACCTAGGTAGGAGTCCATCACACAGCAGTCAGGTGTATCTGTATAATGACCGTGTGTAACGGAAGCACTTACCTAGGTAGGAGTCCATCACACAGCAGTCAGGCGTATCTGTATCATTACAGTGCGTAACAGAAGCACTTACCTAGGTAGGAGTCCATCACACAGCAGTCAGGCGTATCTGTATCATTACCGTGCGTAACAGAAGCACTTACCTAGGTAGGAGTCCATCACACAGCAGTCAGGCGTATCTGTATCATTACCCTGCGTAACAGAAGCACTTACCTAGGTAGGAGTCCATCACACAGCAGTCAGGCGTATCTGTATCATTACCGTGCGTAACAGAAGCACTTACCTAGGTAGGAGTCCATCACACAGCAGTCAGGCGTATCTGTATCATTACCGTGCGTAACAGAAGCACTTACCTAGGTAGGAGTCCATCACACAGCAGTCAGGCGTATCTGTATCATTACCGTGCGTAACAGAAGCACTTACCTAGGTAGGAGTCCATCACACAGCAGTCAGGCGTATCTGTATCATTACCGTGAGTAACAGAAGCACTTACCTAGGTAGGAGTCCATCACACAGCAGTCAGGCGTATCTGTATCATTACCGTGCGTAACAGAAGCACTTACCTAGGTAGGAGTCCATCACACAGCAGTCAGGCGTATCTGTATCATTACCGTGCGTAACAGAAGCACTTACCTAGGTAGGAGTCCATCACACAGCAGTCAGGCGTATCTGTATCATTACCGTGCGTAACAGAAGCACTTACCTAGGTAGGAGTCCATCACACAGCAGTCAGGCGTATCTGTATCATTACCGTGCGTAACAGAAGCACTTACCTAGGTAGGAGTCCATCACACAGCAGTCAGGCGTATCTATATAATTACTGTGTGTAACAGAGTCATAGAAGCACTTACCTAGGTAGGAGTCCATCACACAGCAGTCAGGTCTATCTATATAATTACTGTGTGTAACAGAAGCACTTACCTAGGTAGGAGTCCATCACACAGCAGTCAGGCGTATCTGTATCATTACCGTGTGTAACAGAAGCACTTACCTAGGTAGGAGTCCATCACACAGCAGTCAGGCGTATCTGTATCTTTACCGTGTGTAACAGAAGCACTTACCTAGGTAGGAGTCCATCACACAGCAGTCAGGCGTATCTGTTTCATTACCGTGTGTGACAGAAGCACTTACCTAGGTAGGAGTCCATCACACAGCAGTCAGGCGTATCTGTATCATTACCGTGCGTAACAGAAGCACTTACCTAGGTAGGAGTCCATCACACAGCAGTCAGGCGTATCTATATCATTACCGTGCATAACAGAAGTACTTACCTAGGTAGGAGTCCATCACACAGCAGTCAGGCGTATCTGTATCATTACCGTGCGTAACAGAAGCACTTACCTAGGTAGGAGTCCATCACACAGCAGTCAGGCGTATCTATATCATTACCGTGTGTAACAGAAGCACTTACCTAGGTAGGAGTCCATCACACAGCAGTCAGGCGTATCTGTATCATTACCGTGCGTAACAGAAGCACTTACCTAGGTAGGAGTCCATCACACAGCAGTCAGGTGTATCTATATAATTACTGTGTGTAACAGAAGCACTTACCTAGGTAGGAGTCCATCACACAGCAGTCAGGAGTATCTATATAATTACTGTGTGTAACAGAAGCACTTACCTAGGTAGGAGTCCATCACACAGCAGTCAGGCGTATCTGTATAATTACCGTGCGTAACAGAAGCACTTACCTAGGTAGGAGTCCATCACACAGCAGTCAGGCGTATCTATATCATTACCGTGCGTAATCCTGTGATGTAACCGCTTGATGCAGAAACCCTGTTTACACATGTAGAGAGATCTAGCTGAATAATTTAGGGGTATTTTATGTCAACTACACTAATGGAGTGCAAACAATATTGGGCAGTCCCAATTCTAGGATCTCTAGAAAGAGGTTCCCAAAATATAAAAGGAGTATAATTCAGCAACAGTGCGTAGAATTAGTTGTGTGTAATTTTTCATCCATAGGTCATTACCAGTGGCGTAACAATAGGGGTCGCAGCGGTCGCACCTGCGACCTGGCCTGTCGCTGGAGTGACGGGCCCGGCCGCCCCCTGCGACCCCCTCGCCCGCAGCAATCGCTCAGCTGATCTCCCACTCGGCGCGCAGTTCTAGTAATACAGAGCGCTGGGAGATGACATCATCTCCCAGCCTCTGCATTACTAGAGCTGCGCGCGGGAGCTTCAGTTGTAGTGATCTGTGCTGAAGGAGGCACACATCTGTCAAGACACTCCGCTAGACCACCAGGGACTGGAGGTAGGGGGTATTGTGGAAGGGGCAATGTGGAGATGAAGGGGCAATGTGGAAAGGGACATGTGGAGATGAATTGGAGATGGGGGCATTGTGGAAGGGGCAATGTGGAGATGAAGGGGCATTGTGGAAGGGTCAATGTGGAGATGAAGGGGCATTGTGGAAGGGGCATTGTGGAGATGGAGGGGGGCATTGTGGAAGGGGCATTGTGGAGATGGAGGGGGTAATGTGGAGATGGAGGGGGCATTGTGTAAGGGGCAGTGTGGAGATGAAAGGGGGCATTGTGGAAGGGGCAATGTGGATGAGGGGGCCAATGTTGTCAGGGGGCTCCCATGGCAATTCTTGCACCAGGGCCCGGTGGCTTCTAGTTACGCCTCTGGTCATTACAGTCTTCTGATCATAGACCAGGCATGGTCAACCTGTGGCTCTTCTTCAGCCTGTAACATAACTAGATCCTAATGGGCGCTGTGCTGACATTTGATGCAGAACCTCCCCACAAGCACACATAGTTTAGAGCGAGTTTGAATAAGGCGTGATAACACAGACATTTCCAGTGTTTTGAAAACCTCTCTGATACTCCAAGGGTTAATGAACAAAAGGTACAGGGCTCACCAACACTATTCCTATCTCACTGGATGACAGTGGTCATGTGTGATGATGTCATCAAAACTCAGGAAACTGGTCTGATTGTAAGTGGTTGTAGGACAGTGCAAAGCCAATAGGGCCCTGTTGGACGGTATCTTTTGAAAAAGTTGCATGGAAAGTGCTGTGCACCTATCAGGCGCATTAACCATGTCACCATTTTCAAAATGGCGGCATGAGAATTTTGCCCTGCATAAAAGCAAGAAGAGTTTCTCTGTTTGCTAACTTCGTCCCCGCATTAACCGCATACAACTCCCATCATCCTTACCTTGCCTCTTTATGGTGCCTTCTCTGTGCAGTAAATGTAACAGTGTAATGTGCTTTTATTTCTTAGGTGCAACATATTCTGCAGTGCCGAAAACGTAAAGGATGAATTTTAGTGCAAAGTCTATAAATAAATACCCTGTCTGCTCCCCGGTCATAATCCTCCTTTCCACCTACTAATAACCTGAAAAAATGGGGGAGCACTATTATCTCTTTAACCCTTTGTGTGCCAGAGGGGTACGCAACGCATTGCAAAGCACTCAAAGGGTTAAAAAGTTATAGTTGAACTAGAAAAACAAAGGGGAGATGGACACAAAGAAGAGAGAGTGGAACGATGATTACAAAAGCATTAAAGGGATAGTAATACTTAAAATGTAAAACAAAATATGTTGTAGGGTTTATCCCCCTGAGAAAAACAAGAGTACTCCCACTGCTGTAAGGTGTTTCATTCAAAAGTTATTCATTTTCAAAGTTGAATTTTTTAGGTGCAATATCACAGTGGCCTGAAATTGTACGGTGGCGCTGTTGCTACACCATCCTATGGAGATTTATGGTCCCGGGACCAGAGCTGTACATAGGATCGTGTAGCAACAGCGCCACTGTACAATTTCAGGCCACTGTGGTATTGCACCTAAAAAATTTAAAATTTGAAAATTAATAACTTTTGAATGAAACACCTTTCAGCAGTGGGAGTGCTCTTGTTTTACTCAGGGGGATAAACCCTACAACATATTTTTTTTTTACATTTTAAGTATTACTATCCCTTTAAAATGATCTTTTACTGAAATGACGTGCAGAGGGTTCATCGGTGGTGGGGAACACCGTGTTCTAAAGGAAACCAAGACCTGAAGACATACACTAACATGATGTGCGCACGCCGGGGCAGCACTGCACAAGATTGCACCGTTACATTTTTATCAGTAGAGCACAGCGCAGAGGAGGCACCATGCTTGACTTAATTTCAGTGAATGTTAATTTTAATGTTTTTCTAATCATCGTTCCACTTAATGTTCAGCACTGCAGAATATGTTGCACCTAATGGGATAGTAATACTTCGTTTTATCTTTGTTTTATTTTGTAGGCATTAAAAAAATCATGAAGAACGATATAAGTCTTATCTCTCATACCTTTATGGTTTGAGAGATATTCACAAGCAAAGTTTCCCCTCCCGCCCCTTTTACCTAGTGTAAGCCATCTCTTCTCAGATGTGGAATCCAGTCCATAGACCAGACAGATAACAGCAGGGGACAATCTTCTTCCTATGAGAACAATGAAAACCCTGCCCCCCTTGACAAGTTTTTCAGGTTTTTCCCTTATCTTAATTGAAGATTGTCCCTCTCTGCAGTCTACCTGGGCACCTCACTTCTGCTCTGGCTGAACAGTGTTACATCAGTTAAAGGGGCGGGAGGGGGATACTTTATCATTGAATTACTCTTGTACTACAACTCTGACAGTAATGAAATAACACTCTCCAAAGTCCAAATACTATGATGATTAATTAGAGCTGCTTTTATTATGAAACATTACTATCCCTTTAAGAAATAAAAGGACATTACGCTGTTACATTTACAGAGCAGGGAAGGCACCATAAATAGGCAAGGTAAGGATGATTGTGGTTGTATGCAGTTAATGCGGGCATAAAGATAGCAACATTTAAAGAGACGATATGAGAAACTTACGCTTTTATGTAGGGCGAGATTCTCATGTCGCCATTTTCAAAACGGCAACATAGTTAATGTGTCTGCTAGCCGCACGACATTTTCCATGCGACTTTTTGAAAGTGAAACCTCTTGGACCAGGCCCTCTCACATTTGCACTCTCTGGCTTGTTGAGGATGACGGGATTTGTAGTTCAACAGCTTCACACGTGTAAACTTACTGACAAAAGATTAACCATTTGAGAGCTAAGGAATATACATTACCATATAGTTTTAAAGGGATAGTAATGTTTCACAAAAACAGCAGATCCAATTAATCATCATAGTAATTGGGCCATAGAGAGTGTTATTTCAATTCTGTCAGAGTTGTAGTACAAGATTAATTGAAGGATAAAGTTCCCCCTCCCGCCCCTTTTACCTAGTGTAAGCCGCCTCCCCTCAGATGTGGAATCCAGTCCATAGACCAGACATATAACAGCAGGGGACAATTTTCTTCCTGTGAGAACAATGAAAGCCCTGCCCCCCTTGACAAGTTTTTCAGGTTTTTCCCTTATCTTAATTGAAGATTGTCCCTCTCTGCAGTCTACCTGGGCACCTCCCTTCTGATTTGGCTGAGCAGTGTTACACTAGGTAAAAGGGGCAGGAGGGGGATACTTTATCATCGAATTACTCTTGTACTACAACTCTGACAGTAATGAAATAACACTCTCCAAAGTCCAAATACTATGATGATTAATTAGAGCTGCTTTTATTATGAAACCTTACTATCCCTTTAAGAAATAAAAGGACATTACACTGTTACATTTACAGAGCAGAGAAGGCACCATAAAGAGGCAAGGTAAGGATGATTGGAGTTGTATGCAGTTAATGTGGGCATAAAGATAGCAACCTTTAAAGATACGATATGAGAAACTTACGCTTTTATGTAGGGCGAGATTCTCATGTTGTCATTTTCAAAACGGCGACATAGTTAATGTGTCTGCTAGCCGCACGACATTTCCATGCAACTTTTTAATAGTGAAACCTCTTGGACCAGGCCCTCTCACATTTGTAATCTCTGGCTTGTTGAGGATGACGGGATTTGTAGTTCAACAGCTTCGTACTTGTAAACTTCCTGGCAAAAGATTAAAAATTTGAGAGCTAAGGAATATACATTACCATATAGTGTTAAAGGGATAGTAATGTTTCACAAAAACAGCAGATCCAATTAATCATCATCGTAATTGGGCCATAGAGAGTGTTATTTCAATTCTATCAGAGTTGTAGTACAAGATTAATTGAAGGATAAAGTTTCCCCTCCCGTCCCTTTTACCTAGTGTAAGACACCTCCCCTCAGATGTGGAATTCAGTCCATAGACCAGACAGGTAACAGAAGGGGACAATCTTCTTCCTATGAGAACAATGAAGGCCCTGCCCCCCTTGACAAGTTTTTCAGGTTTTTCCCATATCTTAATTGAAGATTGTCCCTCTCTGCAGTCTACCTGGGCACCTCCCTTCTGATCTGGCTGAACAGTGTTACATCAGTAAAAGGGACGGGAGGGGGATACTTTATCATTGAATTACTCTTGTACTACAACTCTGACAGTACTGAAATAACACTCTCCATGGCTCAAATACTATGATGATTAATTGGAGCTGCTTTTATTATGAAACATTACAATCCATTTAAGTGAAAGCTTGTTCTATCCTGAAAAAAACAACAGTATACTATAGTTTACAGAGATGCACTCAACAATAAATCAGCAAAACCTCATTGAACACTCATATAGCAAGAAATGTGAAGTTTGCTGAGGTCGCTAACGTGTTAAAAGATCACCGATCAATCAGGCAGAAAAATATGCAATTATGTTTTTTTTCTACATATGGAGGAATTCTCAAACCCATCATTTTATGCAAAGCAGACAATTAGATGTGTTGCAATCTGTGAACCTTTCTACCCGATCGGACGACTAAAACACTGAGCAGCCAAACGAATTGAAGACTTCGATTGCCATCTCAATACGTGAGCTGTGAAGATGAGCAATTGGGTAAGACACAGTTAGCAATACATTTACTTCTATTCACCTGAAAAAAGAGAAGTGAATATATTGTTAGCTGTGCATTAACCAACATCTGCCTGCACTTAGGAATGTGCCGTTTGTATCGCGTAGGAAAGCAGAAAAGAATCACTTTCATACAAAGCAAGTTTCTGGATTGTTATGAATATTTAAACCTGTGCCGTTCCGGAGGAGCAAGCAGTGAGTTTTGTGTGTGTCGGCCTCCTGTAGCTGTGAATAAATTCGTTGTTCTGAAGAGGTGAAAGAAGTGCCACGGGCCCCCACCACCACCACACTGGCCCCCCTCGACCACACTGACCCCCTCTACAAAGCCCCTCAATCTTCACAATGCCCCCATCTCCTACCTGGAGCTCCCATGCGGTCCTCTTAGTAATGCAGAGAGCTGGGAGATGATGTCATATTCCAGCGCTCTGCATTACTAGATGATGTCATATTCCAGCGCTCTGCATTACTAGATGATGTCATATTCCAGCGCTCTGCATTACTAGAGCGCCGGAGGGAGATTGTGGGCGCCAGATGGAGGGGGCGCAGTGGGAGGCCGGGCCCCTGGAGTAATGGGCCCGGTCGCAGTTGTGACCCCTATAGTTATGCCACTGTTGTTCTGCCTTTTTGAAACCTAGGCATCCTAGGTGCTTTTATCTCCACCCACAGTCACACCCCTGTCACATGGTACCACCCCCCCAACCCCAGCCATGTTGCCTGACAAAAAAAAAAAAACACTTTGAAATGTGTAAAGGCAAAAGATCAGCAACTCTGGGGCAAACTAACCATAGGGACCAAGATCTACTTTATTTAAATGGAAAACGTAACCTTTGAGTGCCAGAGGGGTACGCATAGCATTACACCTCTAGCACTCAAGGGTTAGCCTTTGATGCCCAAGAGGTCTTCCATGCATTGCCCAGATATGGAGATATATGTCCTGTGGCTCTGGGCCAGCGCTTTCTGTTCATAAGAATATCGCTTCTGAGTTCTGACTCTCTTCACAGAAGTGGGATACATTGTATCACCTGGTCCTAGCACATTTGATACAATGTATAATTCTACCAGTGCAGACAGACTGAACTGATACATTGTCTGCACAACTGTTTATATAGTGGATTATCAGGACACAAGGGACAGCCAGGTGCAGGCCTGTGTCTTTACACTCGCATTTTAGTTTGGAAGAGAAGTTACTAATGGGACAGGGGTAATGGTCACACACTCTACTATGGCGCTCAGAAAGTGTCTAGACTGTTTGACTCAGTGTTGTGTGTTTATGTTTGTGTGTCTGTATGAGTATTTGATTCAGTGTTGTGTGTTTAGGTTTGTGTCTGTATTAGTATTTGATTCAGTGTTGTGTGTTTATGTTTGTGTGTCTGTATGAGTGCTTGATTCAGTGTTGTGTGTTTATGTTTGTGTGTCTGTATGAGTGCTTGATTCAGTGTTGCGTGTTTATGTTTGTGTGTCTGTATGAGTTTTTGATTCAGTGTTGTGTGTTTATGTTTGTGTGTCTGTATGAGTTTTTGGTTCAGTGTTGTGTGTTTATGTTTGTGTGTCTGTATGAGTTTTTGATTCAGTGTTGCGTGTTTATGTTTGTGTGTCTGTATGAGTGCTTGATTCAGTGTTGCGTGTTTATGTTTGTGTGTCTGTATGAGTGCTTGATTCAGTGTTGTGTGTTTATGTTTGTGTGTCTGTATGAGTTTTTGATTCAGTGTTGCGTGTTTATGTTTGTGTGTCTGTATGAGTGCTTGATTCAGTGTTGCGTGTTTATGTTTGTGTGTCTGTATGAGTTTTTGATTCAGTGTTGCGTGTTTATGTTTGTGTGTCTGTATGAGTGCTTGATTCAGTGTTGCGTGTTTACATACCTCCCGAGTGTCCCTCTTTTAGACCCAAATCCCTCTGTCCCTCTTTCCCACCCTGATGTCCCTCTTTTTAGGAGATCAGATTGTGTGGTGTGTATATAAGTGTATCATATTGGTCTACTGCAATAAAACTCACATTATTATTTTTTTAAACATCAGTATATGTGTTTATAAATTAGTCTGTGTAAATAAAATACTTTGGTCTTGTTATTTGTCATTTATTAGGTTACACAAAGTGATATCAAAAGGTCATGAAATAGCCTAAAAATTCTCATTAATGCCCCACCCACCAGCCACGCCCCCAGCAATACCTCCTAAAACACAAGTGTCCCTCTTTGGCAATCTGAAATGTTGGGAGGTATGTGTTTATGTTTGTGTGTCTGTATGAGTGTTTGATTCAGTGTTGCGTGTTTATGTTTGTGTGTCTGTATGAGTGCTTGATTCAGTGTTGCGTGTTTATGTTTGTGTGTCTGTATGAGTGCTTGATTTAGTGTTGTGTGTTTATGTTTGTGTGTCTGTATGAGTGTTTGATTCAGTGTTGTGTGTTTATGTTTGTGTGTCTGTATGAGTGCTTGATTCAGTGTTGTGTGTTTATGTTTGTGTGTCTGTATGAGTGTTTGATTCAGTGTTGTGTGTTTATCTCTGTGTTTGAATGAATGTTTTATTCAGTGTTGTGTGTTTATGTTTGTGTGTCTGTATGAGTGATTCAGTGTTGTGTGTTTATGTTTGTGTGTATGTATGAGTGATTCAGTATTGTGTATTTATGTTTGTGTGTCTGTATGAGTGTTTGATTCAGTCTTGTGTGTTTATGTTTGTGTGTCTGTATATCCTTTTTATTCAATATCAAGAGTTCATATATGTGTTTGGGTGTGTGTTTAATTAATTGCGTGTGTTTGACTCAATGTCTATTTGTGTGTTTTATTCAGCGTTTGTGTCTATTGTGTATTTGATTTAGTGTTTGTGTATGAATGTGTATGTTTGGTTTTAAGTTTGGGAAATGTATACCTAAAAATAATGTAAAACTTCTATTTTATTGCACACGTGTAGCATATTGATCTTCATTAATTTTGAGTCCATTAAGATCTTCACTAATGACCTGCAAGAACACTGTCAGTGTAACAATATGGAGAGCTGACTGGGTCAGGGGGCACCGTCCAAGCCAGAGAAAGGTCACCAGTGCAGCCTTAATTAGTCATTTCCTTCATAACGATTCTTAGGTGTTTGTTCCAGCAGATTTCTGGAAGTGAACTGTACATTTCAGCATTAATTTATAGAGAAAGTTTTGGATAAAAAAAGACTGAAAAGGAACATTTGTATAAAGCTAACAGCAGATCAGATCTGGAGCAAAAATAATGGTATCGTGTGTTACATATAGAGAGCTCAAAGCGTTACTTTGCAGTGTATTAGAGGTCTATCTAGAATCCAAGAAGTTAATTTTAGAAATGTGTTTTTTCCCACAGAATTGCTGCACATTTTGTCATTAAACAGTAACATTTTATTTTCATGAGATCACTACTTTTAAAACATTTCAAATTTCATGGCAACTTGTCCCTGATCAAAGCTATCCAAACACAGAAACTGCAACAGTGCCACCATAAAATGGAAGGTCATGAAAGGTATTGCACGTATCCCATCATAAAATGTTGCTCTGTGTTAACTTCTATCGGAAGCATCTCCAAGTACATCTATAATCAAGGCTCTTAGAAAGTTCTGAACCATTGACCAGATGTTTCTAGAACACTGAGGATGATTTACTAAGAAAACTAGAGGAATCCTAAAACAAAACAACTTCTCCACAGGAAATAAATAAAAATAATCAAGTGCTGGAGACCCATTTGGCATTCAGTGAGTTAAAGGTCCCATTAAATTCATTGTGAATATTAATTAGTTCCCTATGAAGTAATTGGTTTGCATTAGACCGTCTCAGTAAACCAGCATCAACGTTATTTTCCAAAAGTCTAAGTAGGGTGACCACATTTTAGTTCTGCCATTCGGGGACACTGCGGAGAGAAGAACACACTACAGATTTCTAAACATTAGAGAAAGAACTGTACATTGACTGCTCTGATAGAAGGCGATGCCTGTGATGGACTACAAGAACATGTACATCAAGCCCAAAGCCTTAGACTAGCCTTACACTACAACAAAACTGCACTGCAGCTCCCGATTGATTCCCATATCAAAGCTCAATTCTCTAGTGTTTTGAGCTCTGTCTGGAAGCCATTTTCTTATAGACCAGCAGAGACATCACTTACTGTCACAGTGGGCAATGGGCAGTTCTACTTCTAGTATATAGCTCTCTGTGCTCTGGAGTCTTCATTCAGGGACTTTCTATTGTCCCAGGAGAGAACTGCCCGGGACAAGGGACACACACTTAAAATCCGGGACTGTCCCTGGCAATCCGGGACATGTGGTCACCCTAAGTCTAAGTGAACACTAGTGTTGAGCGAGCATGCTCGGCCGAAGCTCGGATCGGCTCGAGCATCGCTCTGCTCGGCACATGGCGGTACTCGTACGAGTACCGCATGTGCTCGCCCGCCATGTTCGGGTCTCCTCCCCGCACGTTTTGCGGCTGCTGCGCAGCCAATAAACGTGCAGGGAGGCTCTGACATCGGTGTAATGCCAGCAGCCATGTTGGCTGCTGGCATTACACTGATTGGCTGGCCAGAACCCGTGGTCGGGTGCTGTATAGCACCTGACCATCGAGTTCGGCTCAGTCTTAGCCAGGGAGAGCTGAGGATAGGAAGGGAAAGGCAGTGTAGGGAGGAAAAAAAAAAATTGTGAAAAAAAAGAACCAAAAGTCCTTTTTAGGACTACTGTGTGTGGGGGCAGCAGGTTATTTTGTGTGGGGGGAAAAAAACAAAAAAAAAAAAAAAAAATATTCTGTTTAGTGTGAAAAGTTGCAGATTAGAGCACATTCTGTTTAGTGTGCACAGTTGCAGATTAGAGCACATTCTGTTTAGTGTGCAAAGTTGCAGATTAGAGCACATTCTGTTTAGTGTGCAAAGTTGCAGATTAGAGCACATTCTGTTTAGTGTGCAAAGTTGCAGATTAGAGCACATTCTGTTAAGTCTTCAAACTAAAATATCAAAGTCACATATTCCATTCAGTGTGCGTCGCCGCAGTTTAGCAGCACATTCTGAGTACTGTGCAGAGTTGCAGAATAGGAAGAAATACTGTTAAGTCTTCAAACTAAAATATCAAAGTCACATATA
>JBBDGT010000202.1:0-49467 GCA_037306005.1 Rhinophrynus dorsalis | reverse complement strand
TCTCTTGTAATATGGCTGTTCTCTAGCAGTTGTCCTGTTGTTCTGCCTATTTTTCCTGTATCCTGGATCTGCCTCCAACCTCAGATTGGTTAATGGCCTCCAGCTGTATCTGGTTGAGGAGGCTATTTAAACCAGCCTGACTGAGCTCCCAGTGTTCAGTTGTTAGACCTGACCAGAAACGCAGCCTTGTTTCCTGTTTGATCTCTACTAGTTTCCTGAACATTGGCTTGTTTGCTACTTTGCTCCTCTGCTGCCTGCCCTGACCTCTGCCTGGATCTCTGACCACTGTACCTTCACTGTCAGCCCTGACCTCTGCCTGGATCTCTGACCACTGTACCTTCACTGTCAGCCCTGACCTCTGCCTGGATCTCTGACCACTGTACCTTCACTGTCAGCCCTGACCTCTGCCTGGATCTCTGACCACTGTACCTTCACTGTCAGCCCTGACCTCTGCCTGGATCTCTGACCACTGTACCTTCACTGTCAGCCCTGACCTCTGCCTGGATCTCTGACCACTGTACCTTCACTGTCAGCCCTGACCTCTGCCTGGATCTCTGACCACTGTACCTTCACTGTCAGCCCTGACCTCTGCCTGGATCTCTGACCACTGTACCTTCACTGTCAGCCCTGACCTCTGCCTGGATCTCTGACCACTGTACCTTCACTGTCAGCCCTGACCTCTGCCTGGATCTCTGACCACTGTACCTTCACTGTCAGCCCTGACCTCTGCCTGGATCTCTGACCACTGTACCTTCACTGTCAGCCCTGACCTCTGCCTGGATCTCTGACCACTGTACCTTCACTGTCAGCCCTGACCTCTGCCTGGATCTCTGACCACTGTACCTTCACTGTCAGCCCTGACCTCTGCCTGGATCTCTGACCACTGTACCTTCACTGTCAGCCCTGACCTCTGCCTGGATCTCTGACCACTGTACCTTCACTGTCAGCCCTGACCTCTGCCTGGATCTCTGACCACTGTACCTTCACTGTCAGCCCTGACCTCTGCCTGGATCTCTGACCAGTGTACCTTCACTGTCAGCCCTGACCTCTGCCTGGATCTCTGACCACTGTACCTTCACTGTCAGCCCTGACCTCTGCCAGGATCTTAGACTTCTGAACCATTGCTGCCTGCCTTGACCTGGACCTGCCTGTGACTACTTCCTGCTGATTCCTGTACTGCATTTTCTGTATCTGCCCATGTGTGTACTGTTACTGTGGGGGCTCATTTCACTTTCAGGCCCCTCACTAGTGTGGTTCTGCACAGGTGTGCACTTCCCTATCACTGGGTTCCAGCTCCTGAGAGTGAACTACCTAGTGGTATGTAGCAGTTCCTAACACTTCTTCACTCCTCTCTGTAGCACCTCTTCTTCTTCACTCCTCTCTGTAGCTATGGTGATAGATATTAGTTCTCTCTCATCTAGGGCAATCCCATCTGGTGCTAGTTCTCCCCCTCTCCAGGATCTAGGTGACTCCCCTTCCTCCACAATCTGGTGCAAGATATTAGTTCTCTCCAGGATCTTCATGACCCCCCATTTTCTGCTAGATATAAGTTCACACTCACCAGGATCTAGGTGACCCCCCATCTTGTGCTAGATATTAGTTATCTCTTTCCAGGATCTAGGTGATATCCCCCCATCATGCTAGATATTAGTTATCTCTCCAGGATATAGGTGTCCCTCATCTTGTGCTAGATATGAGTTCTCCCCTGTCCAGGATCTTGGTGACCTGCAACCCCCTAATCTAGGTGACTCCGCCCTGGTGTTACATATTAGTTCTCCTTCTCTCCGCGATCTAGGTGACCCCCATCTTATGCTAGATATTAATACTCTCTCTCTCCAGGATCTGGTTAACAATGCCCCTCCATCTGGTGATAGATATTAGTTCTCTCTCTCTCTCCATGATCTAGTTGACCCACCAATCTGGTGACAGATATTAGTTCTCTCTCTCCATGATCTAATTGACCCCCCATTATGCTAGATATTGGTTTTCATTCTCCAGGATCGAGGTGACCCCCTTTTGGTGCTATATATCTGGAGACATATATTCTCCCCCCTCTCCCTAGGTGATTCCCCCCAATCTGGTGCTTGACGTTAGTTCTGTCTCTCCAGGATCTAGGTGACACCCCTATCTGGTGCTAGATATTTGTTCTCTCTACAGGATCTAGATGACCCTCCATCTGATGCTACATATTAGTTCTCCCTCTCTCCATGAACTAGGTGACCCCCATCTTATGCTAGATATTAGTTCTCTCTCTCCAGGATTTGGGTAACAATGCCCCCTCCACCTGGTGATATATATTAATTCTGCTTCCAAGATCTAGGTGAGCCCTTCTTCTGGAGATAGATATTGGTTATCTCTCTATCTAGGATCTAGGTGACCTCCCCATATGAAGATATATATTGGTTCTCCCTCTCTCCAGGATCTAGATGACCCCCCCAATCTGGTGATAGATATTAGCTTTCTCCCTCCAGGATCTGGGTAACAATGCACCCCCCCATCTGGTGATAGATATTAGTTCTTTCCTTCCAGGATCTAGGTGACACCCTATTTGGTGATAGCCATTAGTTCTGTCTCCAGGATCTAGGTGACCCCCCTATCTGGTGATAGTTTTTAGTTCTCTCTCTCCAGGATCTAGGTGACACCCTGATCTGGGGATAAATATTAGTTCTCCTCCTCTCCATGATCTAGGTGATCTCCCCACATCTGGAGATAGATATTAGTTCTTACTTTCCAGGATCTAGGTGACCCCCCCCCCCAATCTGGTGATATATATTAGTTCTTTCTCTCAGGATCTAGGTGACCCCCCATCTGGTGATATATATTAGTTATATCTCTCTCAGGATCTAGGTGACCCCCCATCTGGTGATATATATTAGTTCTCTCTCTCAGGATCTAGGTGACCCCCCCATCTGGTGATATATATTAGTTCTCTCTCTCAGGATCTAGGTGACCCCCCCATATGGAGATATATATTGGTTCTCCCTCTCTCCAGGATTTAGATGACCCCCCCCCCCAATCTGGTGATAGATATTAGTTCTCTCCCTCCAGGTGACACCCCAATTTAGTGATAGATATTAGTTCTCTCTCCATGATCTGGGTGATCTCCCCCATCTGGTGATATATATTCGTTCTTACTCTCCAGGATCTAGGTGACCCCCCCATCTGGTGATATATATTAGTTGTCTCTCTCAGGATCTAGGTGACCCCCCATCTGGTGATATATATTAGTTCTCTCTCTCAGGATCTAGGTGATCTCCCCCATATGGTGATATATATTAGTTCTCTCTCTCAGGATCTAGGTGACCTCCCCATCTGGTGATAGATATTAGTTCTCTCTCTCAGGATCTAGGTGACCCCCCCAATCTGGTGATTTATATTAGTTCTCTCTCTATCTAGGATCTAGATGACCCCCCATCTGGTGATATATATTAGTTCTCTCTCTATCTAGGATCTAGGTGACCCCCCATCTGGTGATATATATTAGTTCTCTCTCTATCTAGGATCTAGGTGACCTCCCCATATGGAGATATATATTGGTTCTCCCTCTCTCCAGGATTTAGATGACCCCCCCAATCTGGTGATAGATATTAGTTCTCTCCCTCCAGGATCTAGGTGACACCCCAATTTAGTGATAGATATTAGTTCTCTCTCTCAGGATCTAGGTGACCCCCCCATCTTGTGATATATATTAGTTCTCTCTCTCAGGATCTAGGTGATCTGCCCCATCTGGTGATATATATTAGTTCTCTCTCTATCTAGGATCTAGGTGACCTCCCCATATGGAGATATATATTGGTTCTCCCTCTCTCCAGGATTTAGATGACCCCCCCAATCTGGTGATAGATATTAGTTCTCTCCCTCCAGGATCTAGGTGACACCCCAATTTAGTGATAGATATTAGTTCTCTCTCTCAGGATCTAGGTGATCTCCCCCATCTTGTGATATATATTAGTTGTCTCTCTCAGGATCTAGGTGATCTCCCCTATCTTGTGATATATATTAGTTCTCTCTCTCAGGATCTAGGTGACCCCCCATCTGGTGATATATATTAGTTCTCTCTCTCAGGATCTAGGTGACCCCCCATCTTGTGATATATATTAGTTCTCTCTCTCAGGATCTAGGTGACCCCCCATCTTGTGATATATATTAGTTGTCTCTCTCAGGATCTAGGTGATCTGCCCTATCTGGTGATATATATTAGTTCTCTCTCTCAGGATCTAGGTGACCTCCCCATCTGGTGATATATATTAGTTCTCTCTCTCAGGATCTAGGTGACCCCCCATCTGGTGATATATATTAGTTGTCTCTCTCAGGATCTAGGTGACCCCCCATCTGGTGATATATATTAGTTGTCTCTCTCAGGATCTAGGTGATCTGCCCTATCTGGTGATATATATTAGTTCTCTCTCTCAGGATCTAGGTGACCCCCCCATCTGGTGATATATATTAGTTCTCTCTCTCAGGATCTAGGTGACCCCCCCATCTGGTGATATATATTAGTTCTCTCTCTCAGGATCTAGGTGACCCCCCATCTGGTGATATATATTAGTTCTCTCTCTCAGGATCTAGGTGATCTGCCCTATCTGGTGATATATATTAGTTCTCTCTCTCAGGATCTAGGTGACCCCCCCATCTGGTGATATATATTAGTTCTCTCTCTCAGGATCTAGGTGACCCCCCCATCTGGTGATATATATTAGTTGTCTCTCTCAGGATCTAGGTGACCCCCCCAATCTGGTGATATATATTAGTTCTCTCTCTCAGGATCTAGGTGACCCCCCCCATCTGGTGATATATATATTATCTCTCTCTCAGGATCTAGGTGATCTGCCCTATCTGGTGATATATATTAGTTCTCTCTCAGGATCTAGGTGACCCCCCATCTGGTGATATATATTAGTTCTCTCTCTCAGGATCTAGGTGACCCCCCCCATCTGGTGATATATATATCATCTCTCTCTCAGGATCTAGGTGATCTGCCCTATCTGGTGATATATATTAGTTCTCTCTCAGGATCTAGGTGACCCCCCCATCTGGTGATATATATTAGTTCTCTCTCAGGATCTAGGTGACCCCCCCATCTGGTGATATATATTAGTTCTCTCTCTCAGGATCTAGGTGACCCCCCCATCTGGTGATTTATATTAGTTCTCTCTCTCAGGATCTAGGTGATCTCCCCCATCTGGTGATATATATTAGTTGTCTCTCTCAGGATGTAGGTGACCCCCCATCTGGTGATATATATTAGTTCTCTCTCTCAGGATCTAGGTGACCCCCCATCTGGTGATATATATTAGTTGTCTCTCTCAGGATCTAGGTGACCCCCCATCTGGTGATATATATTAGTTCTCTCTCTCAGGATCTAGGTGACCCCCCATCTGGTGATAGATATTAGTTCTCTCTCTCAGGATCTAGGTGACCCCCCATCTGGTGATAGATATTAGTTCTCTCTCTCAGGATCTAGGTGACCCCCCCATCTGGTGATAGATATTAGTTCTTACTCTCCAGGATCTAGGTGACCCCCCATCTGGTGATAGATATTAGTTCTCTCTCTCAGGATCTAGGTGATCTCCCCCATCTGGTGATATATATTAGTTGTCTCTCTCAGGATCTAGGTGACCCCCCCATCTGGTGATATATATTAGTTCTCTCTCTCAGGATCTAGGTGACCCCCCATCTGGTGATATATATTAGTTGTCTCTCTCAGGATCCAGGTGACCCCCCATCTGGTGATATATATTAGTTCTCTCTCAGGATCTAGGTGACCCCCCATCTGGTGATATATATTAGTTGTCTCTCTCAGGATCTAGGTGATCTCCCCATCTGGTGATATATATTAGTTCTCTCTCAGGATCTAGGTGACCCCCCATCTGGTGATATATATTAGTTCTCTCTCTCAGGATCTAGGTGACCCCCCATCTGGTGATATATATTAGTTCTCTCTCTCAGGATCTAGGTGACCCCCCATCTGGTGATATATATTAGTTCTCTCTCTCAGGATCTAGGTGACCCCCCATCTGGTGATATGTATTAGTTCTCTCTCTCAGGATCTAGGTGACCCCCCATCTGGTGATATATATTAGTTCTCTCTCTCAGGATCTAGGTGACCCCCCCATCTGGTGATATATATTAGTTCTCTCTCTCAGGATCTAGGTGACCCCCCCATCTGGTGATATATATTAGTTGTCTCTCTCAGGATCTAGGTGACCCCCCATCTGGTGATATATATTAGTTGTCTCTCTCAGGATCTAGGTGACCCCCCATCTGGTGATATATATTAGTTCTCTCTCTCAGGATCTAGGTGACCTCCCCCATCTGGTGATATATATTAGTTCTCTCTCTCAGGATCTAGGTGACCCCCCATCTGGTGATATATATTAGTTCTCCCTCTCAGGATCTAGGTGATCTCCCCCATCTGGTGATATATATTAGTTCTCTCTCTCAGGATCTAGGTGACCCCCCATCTGGTGATATATATTAGTTCTCTCTCTCAGGATCTAGGTGACCCCCCATCTGGTGATATATATTAGTTCTCTCTCTCAGGATCTAGGTGACCCCCCATCTGGTGATATATATTAGTTCTCTCTCTCAGGATCTAGGTGACCCCCCATCTGGTGATATATATTAGTTCTCTCTCTCAGGATCTAGGTGACCCCCCCATCTGGTGATATATATTAGTTCTCTCTCTCAGGATCTAGGTGACCCCCCCATCTGGTGATATATATTAGTTCTCTCTCTCAGGATCTAGGTGACCCCCCCCATCTGGTGATATATATTAGTTCTCTCTCTCAGGATCTAGGTGACCCCCCCATCTGGTGATATATATTAGTTCTCTCTCTCAGGATCTAGGTGACCCCCCCATCTGGTGATATATATTAGTTCTCTCTCTCAGGATGTAGGTGACCCCCCCCATCTGGTGATAGATATTAGTTCTTACTCTCCAGGCTTGGGTGCCCCCCCCCCATCTGATATTTGTATGTAATCACCCCCATCCTACAGGCTTTAGTGGGTCACTAGGAGCTGGTGACAGACGGTTCCAGTAAAACCAGTATAATCCTTCCCAGTAATCCCTTCTCCTCCAGCACAGGAATTAACTGGACACATTAATGCATGGTTGGGAGCACATTAACCCCTCCCTGGCTGACAGGAACTGTGCCCATTAACCCCTGGCTGGTACTGTGTACATTAACCCCTGGTGGGCAGGAAGGGAGTACATTAACCCCTGGCTGGCACTGTGTACATTAACCCCTGCTGGTTAGGAAGGGAGTACATTAACCCCTGGCTAGTACTGTGTACATTAACCCTGATGGGTAGGAAGGGAGTACATTAACCCCTGGCTGGTACTGTTACGTTAACCCCTCCTGGGTAGGAAGGGAGTACATTAACCCCTGGTGGGTAGGAAGGAAGTACATTAACCCCTGGTTGATACTGTGTACATTAACCCCTGGCTGACAAGTAATCTGCACATTAACCCCTAATGGGCTGGAAGGAAACACAGTAAACCCAGGTGGGCTAGAAGGAAGGGAGTACATGAACCCCAGCTGACAGTTACTGTGCACTTTAACCCCTGGTAGGCTGGAAGTAGAGGACACATTAACCCTTGGGTGGTCAGAGGGAAGGGAGTACATTTAACCCCCTGTGATTCAGTACAATAACCCTTGCATGGCAGGAATGGAGCTCATTATACCCTGGATTATTGGAAGGAAGGCAACACATTAACTCCTGGCTGGCTGGAAGGGAGAATATTAACCCCTGGGAGCACATTACTCATGGACTGGAAGGAAGGCAGCAAATTAACCTCTAGTTTGCTGTAATGAAAATCATTAAGTCCAGGATAGCTGGAAGGATGGAGCACATTAACTCCTGGTTAGCTGGAAGAAATATACATCTCAATCTGTTGTGGGTTTGCTGCTGACTGATCAGAAGGAAGGTGATGTAGGAAGATGTGGGGGTGGAGGCTGCACAATGACAGAGCGGCCCGCTAGACGGGTTACAGTTACACATAGTGTGTGTGGGGGGGGGTCAGAGAGGACACTCCTGTATTTACTAACCCTAACAGATGTGTTACTTTGAGTGATGATGTACTTTGAGCTCTCTGGAGCTGTGTTTAGGGAGAGCCGGTGGTCTCTCTTCCTGCTGCGCTGATCCATTTCATTACTTTGGTATGGGCAGAGTCAGTGATCTTCTCAGCTCCATCTGTCTGATGTGGTCCCTTAACTCCCTGCTGTGGGATAATCCCCAGATGCCTGAGTTTCTCACTTTACAGGATTTTCACACACACACAGAGGTATTACTTGTATCTCTCATTTTGTTGATGGTTCTACACTTAAGATGTTTTATGCCCTAAAACAACAAAATGGCCCCCCACTACATTATTTTTCAGTTATCTTCGGTTGATGCATTCTTATACTATTCAGTTTGGGATGCAACAAATGGACTTTACTCCCTTCTGTCTGGAGAGTCTCCTTAGAGCACTTAAAAAAATGTGTTTTCTATACTATACTCAATGTTGCAGGTTACTGTGCCCAACCTTTGACCCGTTGCTTTTCCAGGTGGGTGGCTAATATTCCACGTCTTCTGGTTGAGGACATGAGAGTTGAGTTTGTCACACCTGTTGTTTGTTCTTGTAACCTAGTTGTTCAATAGAAATGTATTAATGGAATCTATTGTACTCTGACTAATTACATGGAAGACTGCCTATCACATGTAATATTTGCACCAAATTTCTGTAGACTAGTCCTTGAATTTCTTTTTCCTCATTTTAACTTCCCTTTGACATATTCCCTGGAACTTTGCCTCCGTCTGCTCCCTTGTTCTAAATTAGATTTATGAGAAAACATCCTTTTTCCTTAGTTTTTACATGAGAAAAGCATTCAACCATAAATATAAAGTTTCTGAGCCCGCTTTGGCTTAAGCTGGTTACACATGATCTGTCCTTTATATAAACAGATCTACGGTAATAGAGGTGCCCTGAGAACATTTGGTTGGCCTGTTATGTGACTAATAACCCACATACTGGTTAGCATGTTTCAAGCAAGCGTAATGCATCTGATATTTGACGATACTGGAGATGTTCTGTTGATATTTCTGATTATGATATGATCCATTTTTATTTGTTCAAAATGTTCTAATGTGGACTGGAAAACCAAGCAGCAGGTTCAGCCAGCAACAGAGATATCCTAAATTTTTTACAAGGATTATCTCTTAGTCAGTTAGTAGAAGAGCCGACTAGATTTATTATTGACAAATGGAGACTTGGTATCAGATGGAGCTGTAGGAGAGTGTTTGGGCTCCAGTGATCTTCAGTCTGTGTGGTTTAATATAAAGACAGAGACTGAGTTGTGCCTCACAAAGGTGCTAGATTTTTAGTACTGTACACAATATTCTAGGTGAGGTCTAACCAGAGATCGTAGAGTGGCATTAGTAGCAAACAAAGGGAAGTGGTCCTGCCACTCTACAGATCTCTGGTTAGACCTCATCAAGAGTATTGTGTACAGTACCAGAGACCCCATCTCCAGAAGGATATAGATACTATAGAATATTGTGTACAGGACTGGAGACCCCATCTCCAGAAGGATATAGATACTCTAGAGTATTGTGTACAGTACCGGGGACCCCATCTCCAGAAGGATATAGATACTATAGAGTATTGTGTACAGTACTGGAGACCCCATCTCCAGAAGGATATAGATACTCTAGAGTATTGTGTACAGTACCGGGGACCCCATCTCCAGAAGGATATAGATACTATAGAGTATTATGTACAGTACCGGAGACCCCATCTCCAGAAGGACCGGAGACCCCATCTCCAGAAGGATATAGATACTATAGAGTATTGTGTACAGTACAGGAGACCCCATCTCCAGAAGGATATAGATACTCTAGAATATTGTGTACAGTACCGGAGACCCCATCTCCAGAAGGATATAGATACTATAGAATATTGTGTACAGTACTGGAGACCCCATCTCCAGAAGGATATAGATACTCTAGAGAGAATTCAGAGAATGGCTACCAAAATGGTGACTGGTTTACAGGAAAAGAAATATCAGGATAGACTAAAGGATCTGAACATGTATAGCTTGGAGGAGAGAAGAGAGAGGGGATATGATAGACACATTCACATACATGAAGGGATTCAACAAAGTGCGGGAGGGACGTACATTTCACAGGAGTAAAAATGTTAGGACAAGAGGCCATAGTCTAAAACTAGAGGGGCACAGGTTTAGATGTAATATAAGGAAGTTTTACTTCACTGAGAGGGTAGTAGATAAGTGGAATAGTCTACCAGCAGAAGTGGTAGAGGTTAATACAGTGACAGAATGTAATCATGTATGGGATACGCATAAGGCTGTCCTTAACTTAAGACAAGACCAAGGACCAAATAAGGTTTGAGGTTTTTACAGTAGGATAATGGGCAACTAGATGGGCCGAATGGTTCTTATCTGCCGTCAGATTCTATGTTTCTATGTGCTTCTCTTCTTTCTTTCCCCAGAAAGAGCTGAGCAAAAGGGGTATCCAGTAATACTAGAGGAATCGCACTACCGTTTCTAACAGAACTTCCTGAGACTAAGAGTTCCACAACTTTACTGCCTTTACTGGAGAAATACCTGTCTTTCTAATAAAGGGATAGCAATGTGTTCATATTAAAGCAATGCTTATTATTCAATATACTTTTTTTTATAATGAAACATACCTTTCTAGCTGTTCATAATGCTGTAGTCTTTTTTTAATTTTATATTAAAGTGTACCCCACACACCCCTTTCCATACGTTACACTGCCTACCCTCAGAGCAGGAAGCCGTTGTGGATGGATCGTGATGAGGGACAATCTTATGTCCGCATAAGGAAAAACATGCCTTTAAGGGGGTAGCATTCTCCTTCTACTGATAAACAGAAGATTGTTCCTCGCTGCGATCTGTCTGGCCAAATGATCGGATTTCAGATCTGAGGGGTGGTAGTTACATATGGAAAAGGGGTAGGAAGGGTGACACTTTAATATAAAGTAAAGACTACAATGTTATGAACAGTTAGAGAGCTAAGTTTCGTTATAAATAAGTATATTGACTAATTGATGTTAATATGAACACATTACTACCCCTTTAAAACAAAGAAAGGTATTTTTCCACTAAGGTTGTGGAAATATTTGTCTTGGGAAGCTGTGTTAGATACGTTCTGGATCCCTCACTAGTTCTGGGAAGCTGTGTTAGATACGTTCTGGATCCCTCACTAGTTCTGGGAAGTTGTGTTAGATACGTTCTGGACCCCTCACTAGTTCTGGGAAGCTGTGTTAGATACGTTCTGGACCCCTCACTAGTTCTGGGAAGCTGTGTTAGATACGTTCTGGATCCCTCTCTAGTTCTGGGAAGCTGTGTTAGATACGTTCTGGATCCCTCACTAGTTCTGGGAAGCTGTGTTAGATACGTTCTGGATCCCTCACTAGTTCTGGGAAGCTGTGTTAGATACGTTCTGGATCCCTCACTAGTTCTGGGAAGTTGTGTTAGATACGTTCTGGATCCCTCACTAGTTCTGGGAAGCTGTGTTAGATATGTTCTGGATCCCTCACTAGTTCTGGGAAGCTGTGTTAGATACATTCTGGACCCCTCACTAGTTCTGGAAGCCGCGTTAGATACGTTCTGGACCCCTCACTAGTTCTGGGAAGCTGTGTTAGATACGTTCTGGATCCCTCACTAGTTCTGGGAAGCTGTTTTAGATACGTTCTGGATCCCTCACTAGTTCTGGGAAGTTGTGTTAGATACGTTCTGGATCCCTCACTAGTTCTGGGAAGTTGTGTTAGATACGTTCTGAACCCCTCACTAGTTCTGGGAAGCTGTGTTAGATATGTTCTGGATCATTCTCTAGTTCTGGGAAGCTGTGTTAGATACGTTCTGGATCCCTCACTACTTCTGGGAAGCTGTGTTAGATACGTTCTGGATCACTCTCTAGTTCTGGGAAGCTGTGTTAGATATACGCTCTGGATCCCTCACTAGTTCTGGGAAGCTGCGTTAGATACGTTCTGGATCCCTCACTAGTTCTGGGAAGCTGCGTTAGATACGTTCTGGATCCCTCACTAGTTCTGGGAAGCTGTGTTAGATACGTTCTGGATCCCTCACTAGTTCAGGGAAGCTGTGTTAGATACGTTCTGGATCCTTTTTAGTTCTTAATAATACTGAGCAGGATGGGGAGAAGTATCTGACTGCCTTTTTTACCCACTTGGGGATTAATTTTTGTCTTCCTCTGTTATTATAATGTTCTTAGTGAGAAGATGAATTATCACACACATAGAATTGTGTTTTTATTTATTGAACTCCGCTGTGCCAGGACTGAACATTCATGTGGAATTGCCGTGATGAACAGAGATGAAGATTAAATATCATATTTACACAAGTGAGTCTGGCGGCTCCTAGGAACCAAGTACAATTATATTTACAGGGTCCTGAGTGGGGCGGAGAGGGGAGACCTCGGATTATATACAAGACAAAGGGTAACCAAGAGCCTCATTCTTATAAAAACATAATTGTATTATCTTCGTGTGAATAGTCCCAAGGTCTGGGGTTTACTCGCAGAGGACCACAAGGGGGACCCTCAGAATCACACAGTGTTCACTCAGAGGGAACCACGCAGGGAGCACTCAGAGGGAACAACAAGGGGGACCTCAGAACCATGCAGGGTGCACTCAGAGAAAATCGAGCAGGGTGCACGCAGAGAGAATCGCACAGGGTACACTCAGAGAGAATCGATCAGGGTGTACTCAGAGAAATTAACAGTGTGCACTCAAAATCATGCTGGGTGCACAAAGAGGGAACCTTTGAGGTTTTCTTAGAAAGAACCCTTGGGGTGCACTCAGAGAACCATGCTGGTTTCATACAGAGAGTACCTCACAGGGTGCACATGGAGGGAACCACGCAGGGTACACTCAAAACCATGCTGGGTGTGTACAGAGTGGACCCCACAGGGTGCACTTAGAGAGAACCATGCAGGGTGCACTCAGAGAGAACTACGCAGGGTGCATGGGGTGTATGTGTCACACCTCTAGGTGGCAGTGTGTGCATGTCATTCTTCAGGGGTCACATATGTGTCACACCTTTAGGTGGAAGTGTGTGTGTTGTGTGTCACTGTCCATGGGTCACATTTGTGTCACACCTCCACATGGTAGCATGTCACAATGTCAGTGTGTGATTTGTCCTCAGTTATCGATTCTCAGTTTGAATATCACTCGTCCAGCAAACTTGTCTCTGTCGTCCTTGTTATTGATATTTAGAGCATTGACGCGACACTCCACATAATGATCTGTGTTAGGTTTCGCGTTCAGGAATTTCACAGCCACCAGAGGCTGAGTGTAGTTCTTCTGGAGAAGGAATGAAAGCAAATGATAATGGGTCAGTGAAAGGGAGTGAGACTGGGAAGCAAAGAGGGGAGTGAGCTTAGGAGAAGTGCAAAGAGGGAGTAAGGAGCTTGGGAAACAAGGAGAGGGATAACAACAGTTTGGGGAGAGCAGTAAGGTGACTTGGGGAGCATTACTTAGAGAAAGGCAGAGTGGCTTGGATTGAGAAGAGAGAGGAAGTGTGACTTGGAGAACGTTGCTTGGAGAGGGAGCAGGTGACCTTTGGCTTTCACAGAGGAGCTGATTTGAAATGAAGGTGAGTAGATCTGCGTGGCCTGGTGAGTGATGAGAGGGGGATCCAAGAGAGATGAAAGTGAAAAGAAAGGTAGAAGAGTGACTTGGGGAGTGAAGAGAGGGACAATGGCTTTTAGATTAGTGTTGCTTGAGTAGTGAGTAGCATGCACCTTCGAGAGGTAACATTTGGCTTGGTGAGTGAGGAGATGGAGAGTGGGAGCCTAGCTTGAGGAGAGAGGTAGTGTTGCTTGTGTGTGTGATGTCACAAATGAGACAGTGAAATGGAGGTGGGTGACTGTGTGAGGTGAGACTGTGTGGTCACAGGTAAAAAAAAGATAATTTCCTAAGTGAGCCTCTCTTTTGCCAACAGATGTGGAGGTTTGATATCTGGGTGCTCTTGCAGTGTATGTAGGACTGAATTGAGGAGTAGATTGGGTCTGATGTCAGGTGATGAAGAATAGGTCCTGTTTGTGCTGGAAAGGGTGGATATCAAGCCCAAGAGGGTTAGATATGGAAGAAAGAACATGTGTGTTATCCTGAGGAGCTAGGACTAGGGTTGCTGTCATCATGAGGTAGTGGACTTAATCGGTGTTTAGTGGAATTGGGGGTTATGATGGAGGATGTAGGGCTAGTTCTCACCTGTGCCTTGTTTCCATAGTATGGGAAATACATGAGATCAATGGTTCCTAGGTTCATCCCGTTATTGGGAAAATATACCCGACTTCCCAAAAGCCGATCTGTCTCCTCATTCTAAAAGATAAACATACAAGTTCAAATTGTACCAAAACTGTAACAACATTTAGGAGGTGGATAGACCTGTTACTGGGCAGTTGTGTGTCATCTACCAGAGATGTTATACATTTCTATTTATGTGGGAATATCTACCATGCCTTCACGGAGGTTTCGTAAGTAGAGGAATTCAATGGTGGATATCTAGGGGAAGGAATATAGAGGGATCTGTATATAGGGTATCTCGCTGTAACTAGAAGAATTCCTATGGGAATGTCTAGGGGATGTTTCATAAGGGATCCTTATGAATGTCTATGGGATTCCTATGACTAGAGGAATTATGTGAATCTCGAGAAGGTATATAGGGGATCTGTAAGATTTCTACATGGGATCTCTCTATAATTAGAGGAATTCATATGGTAGTCTCTAGAACAGTGGTAGTCAACCCGTGCCCTCAGTGGCTACTAACAGGCCAGGATTTGAGAATTTCCTGTGAAGAGCACAGGTGAGTTAATCAATACGACTGAGCCTCTGATCAATACACCTGTGTTCTAGCAGGGATATTCCTAAGTCCTGGTCTGTTAGTGACCACTGAGGGCACGGGCTGAGAACCTCTTCACTAGAAGATGTTCTATAGGAATCCGTAAGGTTTATATAGGGGATCTCTCTGGAACTAGAGGGATCCCTATGGAATCTCTTGGACATTCTGCTAGATTTCAATATGGAATTTCTCTAACTAAACGATGGACTCTCAGGTGACGTTCTACAGGGAATCCGTAAGACTTCTATATGGAATCTCTCTATAACTAAAGGTATTGGTATAGAATCTCAGGGGATGTTTTATAAGGGCTCTGTAAGATTTCTATATAGTATTTCTCTAGCTACAGGAATAAATATGGGACTTTATAGGGGACGCTATATAGTATTTCTGTAAGATTTCTATCTATGGCATTTGCCTAATTAAAATAATTAATATGGGGATTTCTAGGGGATGCTATAAAATGTTTCTGCAAGACTTCTATATAGGATTTCTCTAACTAGAGGAATTAATATAGGACTTTCTAGAGGATGCTATATAGTATTCGTCTAAGATTTCTATCTAGGGGATTCCTCTAAGTAGAAGTACTAATATGGACAAACCAGGAATGTTTTATAAGGTATCTTAAGATTTCTATATGGGATTTCCCATTTACTAGAGGAATTAATACAGGAATCTCTAGTGGGTGTTATATAGGGGATCTGTAAGATTTCTATATGGATTACTCATTTACTAGAGGAATTAATATGGGAATTTCTAGTGGGTGTTATATAGGGGATCTGTAAGATTTCTATATGGGATTTCCCATTTACTAGAGGAATTAATATGGGAATCTCTAGGGGGTGTTATATAGGGGATCTGTAAGAGTTCTATATGGGATTTCCCATTTACTAGAGGAATTAATACAGGAATCTCTAGGGGGTGTTATATAGGGGATCTGTAAGATTTCTATATGGGATTTCCCATTTACTAGAGGAATTAATACGGGAATCTCTAGGGGGTGTTATATAGGGGATCTGTAAGATTTCTATATGGGATTTCCCATTTACTAGAGGAATTAATACAGGAATCTCTAGGGGGTGTTATATAGGGGATCTGTAATATTTCTATATGGGATTTCCCATTTACTAGAGGAATTAATACAGGAATCTCTAGGGGGTGTTATATAGGGGATCTGTAATATTTCTATATGGGATTTCCCATTTACTAGAGGAATTAATACGGGAATCTCTAGTGGGTGTTATATAGGGGATCTGTAAGATTTCTATATGGATTACTCATTTACTAGAGGAATTAATATGGGAATCTCTTGGGGGGTTATATAGGGAATTTCTGTAAGATTTCTTTCTATGGGAATTCCCTTTAGCTGGTAGAATGAATACAGAATCTCTAGTGGGTGTTATATAGGGGACTGGTAATATTTCTATATGGGATTCCTCGCTTACTAGAACTACTGATATGTGAATTTCTAGGGGGTGTTATATAGGGAATTTCTGTAAGATTTCTATATGGGATTTCCCATTTACTAGAGGAATTAATATGGGAATCTCTAGTGGGTGTTATATAGGGGATTTGTAAGATTTCTATATGGGATTTCCCATTTACTAGAGGAATTAATATGGGAATCTCTAGTGGGTGTTATATAGGGGATCTGTAAGATTTCTATATGGGATTTCCCATTTACTAGAGGAATTAATATGGGAATTTCTAGGGGGTTATATAGGGGATCTGTAAGATTTCTATGGGAATTCCCTTTAGCTGGTAGAATGAATACAGAATCTCTAGTGGGTGTTATATAGGGGACTGGTAATATTTTTATATGGGATTCCTCGCTTACTAGAACTACTGATATGTGAATTTCTAGGGGGTGTTATATAGGGAATTTCTGTAAGATTTCTATATGGGATTTCCCATTTACTAGAGGAATTAATATGGGAATCTCTATTGGGTGTTATATAGGGGATCTGTAAGATTTCTATATGGGATTTCCCATTTACTAGAGGAATTAATATGAGAATTTCTAGGGGGTTATATAGGGGATCTGTAAGATTTCTATATGGGATTTCCCATTTACTAGAGGAATTAATATGTGAATTTCTAGGGGGTGTTATATAGGGGATCTGTAAGATTTCTATATGGGATTTCCCATTTACTAGAGGAATTAATATGGGAATTTCTAGGGGGTTATATAGGGGATCTGTAAGATTTCTATATGGGATTTCCCATTTACTAGAGGAATTAATATGGGAATTTCTAGGGGGTGTTATATAGGTGATCTGTAAGATTTCTATGGGAATTCCCTTTAGCTGGTAGAATGAATACAGAATCTCTAGTGGGTGTTATATAGGGGATCTGTAAGATTTCTATATGGGATTTCCCATTTACTAGAGGAATTAATATGGGAATTTCTAGGGGGTTATATAGGGGATCTGTAAGATTTCTATGGGATTTCCCTTTAGCTGGTAGAATGAATACAGAATCTCTAGTGGGTGTTATATAGGGAACTGGTAATATTTCTATATGGGATTTCCCATTTACTAGAGGAATTAATATGGGAATTTCTAGGGGGTGTTATATAGGTGATCTGTAAGATTTCTATGGGAATTCCCTTTAGCTGGTAGAATGAATACAGAATCTCTAGTGGGTGTTATATAGGGGATCTGTAAGATTTCTATATGGGATTTCCCATTTACTAGAGGAATTAATATGGGAATTTCTAGGGGGTTATATAGGGGATCTGTAAGATTTCTATGGGAATTCCCTTTAGCTGGTAGAATGAATACAGAATCTCTAGTGGGTGTTATATAGGGGACTGGTAATATTTCTATATGGGATTCCTCGCTTACTAGAACTACTGATATGTGAATTTCTAGGGGGTGTTATATAGGGAATTTCTGTAAGATTTCTATATGGGATTTCCCATTTACTAGAGAAATTAATATGGGAATCTCTAGTGGGTGTTATATAGGGGATTTGTAAGATTTCTATATGGGATTTCCCATTTACTAGAGGAATTAATATGGGAATCTCTAGTGGGTGTTATATAGGGGATCTGTAAGATTTCTATGGGAATTCCCTTTAGCGGGTAGAATGAATACAGAATCTCTAGGGGGTGTTATATAGGGGATCTGTAAGATTTCTATATGGGATTTCCCATTTACTAGAGGAATTAATATGGGAATTTCTAGGGGGTTATATAGGGGATCTGTAAGATTTCTATATGGGATTTCCCATTTACTAGAGGAATTAATATGGAAATTTCTAGGGGGTTATATAGGGGATCTGTAAGATTTCTATATGGGATTTCCCATTTACTAGAGGAATTAATATGGGAATTTCTAGGGGGTTATATAGGGGATCTGTAAGATTTCTATATGGGATTTCCCATTTACTAGAGGAATTAATATGGAAATTTCTAGGGGGTTATATAGGGGATCTGTAAGATTTCTATATGGGATTTCTCATTTACTAGAGGAATTAATATGGGAATTTCTAGGGGGTTATATAGGGGATCTGTAAGATTTCTATATGGGATTTCCCATTTACTAGAGGAATTAATATGGGAATCTCTAGTGGGTGTTATATAGGGGATCTGTAAGATTTCTATATGGGATTTCCCATTTACTAGAGGAATTAATATGGGAATTTCTAGGGGGTTATATAGGGGATCTGTAAGATTTCTCTGGGAATTCCCTTTAGCTGGTAGCATGAATACAGAATCTCTAGTGGGTGTTATATAGGGGACTAGTAATATTTCTATATGGGATTTCTCATTTACTAGAGGAATTAATATGGGAATCTCTAGGGGGTGTTATATAGGGGATCTGTAAGATTTCTTTCTATGGGAATTCTGTTTAACTAGAAGAATTAATACAGAATATGTAAGGGAAGTTATATAGGGGGTCTGTAATATTTCTATATGGGATTTTTAGCAGGCACTTTGGGACGTATTTTACTTGATAGGGGGTGTACTAATCTGATTGTGCTCTCAGCTAGGAGCTAGAACGGATCATTGCCAGGCACCAGTATACACAGCCTGCGCCAGTGGAGCGCAGTGGGAAAGCGGGTGGGCATTTCGGGAGTCCAGCCCCTTTGCACCTTATTATGTAATAGCAGAGGAGATCAGCACAATCTTTCTTCAGTTCATAGCTTAGGCTGTAGGGGGCGCTATAAGGGAGGAGTTCAGGGTTTGATGCCAGAATCGTGTTAGTACATTCCGTACTCTAGAGGGCAGCGGTTCTCAATCTGAAACGCGTTTTACTGGCTGTATCTAGAGGGCATTTAGAAGGGGGTTCTCTAGGGTGTGTCTATATTCGATACTTCAGGGGTAGCTATGGGATATTATATACAGGTTTCTCAGTGGGGGGTTTGTATGGGGTACCTATGGGGTAACTATTGCTATAGGAGCTGCCTCTTACCGATTCATTTACTGCTGATTTTAGCCTCTGAAGACAACAAAGAGAGAGAGAGACAGACTGAGACATCATTAGACGGTCAGAGAGAGAGACTGAGATCATTCCACAGTGTGAGAGACAGACTGAAATATATTATTAGTGAGTCAGAGACTGATACATAATGAGACAGTCATAGAGAGAGACTGGGACATCATTAGACAGTCTGAGAGTGAGACCGGGACATCATTAGACAGTCTGAGAGTTATTGACTGAGATATTATTACACGGTCTAAGAGACAGACATTAGACATTCAGAGAGAGAGTGACTGAGATACCATTAGGCACTGTAAGAGACAGCTAGACATTCTCTGAGTGGTAGACTGACTCACCTTCCCAGTGCAGTTAATAGTAATTGAGGTATTAGACAGTCCCTGATTAACAGCTGGTAAGAAACCAATGACCTGTAAGGAGAGAGACACAGAAAGGAAATGTGAGCGCAGGGAAGGACACAGCAGAGGGCTGTATGTGGATCAGTGGGGTGAAGGTGAGTTGGGGGAAGGGAGAAATAATTAATGTGAATAGGAAGGAGAGGGACTGGAAGTGAGTTAGAGAGACTGGAAGTGAGTTGGGGAGAGAGAATGGAAGTGAGTTGGGGAGAAACTGGAAGTGAGTTGGGGAAGAGACAGAGACTGGAAGTGAGTTGGGGAGAAACTGGAAGTGAGTTGGGGAAGACACAGAGACTGGAAGTGAGTTGGGGGGGAGAGAGAGAGACACGAAGTGAGTTGGGGAGAGACTGGAAGTGAGTTGGGGAGAGACTGGAAGTGAGTTGGCGGGAGAGAGAGACTGGAAGTGAGTTGGGGAGAGACTGGAAGTGAGTTGGGGAGAGACTGGAAGTGAGTTGGGGAAGAGACAGAGACTGGAAGTGAGTTGGGGGGGAGAGAGAGAGAGAGACACGAAGTGAGTTGGGGAGAGACTGGAAGTGAGTTGGGGAGAGACTGGAAGTGAGTTTGGGGGGAGAGAGAGAGACACAAAGTGAGTTGGGGAGAGACTGGAAGTGAGTTGGGGAGAGACTGGAAGTGAGTTGGGGAGAGACTGGAAGTGAGTTGGGGGGGAGAGAGAGACTGGAAGTGAGTTGGGGAGAGACTGGAAGTGAGTTGGGGAGAGACTGGAAGTGAGTTGGGGGGGGAGAGAGAGACTGGAAGTGAGTTGGGGGGGAGAGAGAGACTGGAAGTGAGTTGGGGAGAGACTGGAAGTGAGTTGGGGGGGAGAGACAGAGACTGGAAGTGAGTTGGGGGGGAGAGAGAGACTGGAAGTGAGTTGAGGAGAGACTGGAAGTGAGTTGGGGGGGAGAGACAGAGACTGGAAGTGAGTTGGGGGGGAGAGAGAGACTGGAAGTGAGTTGGGGAGAGACTGGAAGTGAGTTGGGGGGGAGAGAGAGACTGGAAGTGAGTTGGGGAGAGACTGGAAGTGAGTTGGGGGGGAGAGACAGAGACTGGAAGTGAGTTGGGGGGGAGAGACAGAGACTGGAAGTGAGTTGGGGGGGAGAGAGAGACTGGAAGTGAGTTGGGGAGAGACTGGAAGTGAGTTGGGGGGGAGAGATAGAGACTGGAAGTGAGTTGGGGGGGAGAGAGAGACTGGAAGTGAGTTGGGGAGAGACTGGAAGTGAGTTGGGGAGAGACTGGAAGTGAGTTGGGGGGGAGAGAGAGACTGGAAGTGAGTTGGGGAGAGACTGGAAGTGAGTTGGGGGGGAGAGACAGAGACTGGAAGTGAGTTGGGGGGAGAGACAGAGACTGGAAGTGAGTTGGGGGGGAGAGAGAGACTGGAAGTGAGTTGGGGGGGAGAGAGAGACTGGAAGTGAGTTGGGGAGAGACTGGAAGTGAGTTGGGGAGGGACTGGAAGTGAGTTGGGGGGGAGAGACAGAGACTGGAAGTGAGTTGGGGGGGAGAGAGAGACTGGAAGTGAGTTGGGGAGAGACTGGAAGTGAGTTGGGGAGAGACTGGAAGTGAGTTGGGGGGGAGAGAGAGACTGGAAGTGAGTTGGGGAGAGACTGGAAGTGAGTTGGGGGGGAGAGACAGAGACTGGAAGTGAGTTGGGGGGAGAGACAGAGACTGGAAGTGAGTTGGGGAGAGACTGGAAGTGAGTTGGGGGGGAGAGAGAGACTGGAAGTGAGTTGGGGAGAGACTGGAAGTGAGTTGGGGAGAGACTGGAAGTGAGTTGGGGGGGAGAGAGAGACTGGAAGTGAGTTGGGGAGAGACTGGAAATGAGTTGGGGAGAGACTGGAAGTGAGTTGGGGGGGAGAGACAGAGACTGGAAGTGAGTTGGGGGGAGAGACAGAGACTGGAAGTGAGTTGGGGGGGAGAGAGAGACTGGAAGTGAGTTGGGGAGAGACTGGAAGTGAGTTGGGGAGAGACTGGAAGTGAGTTGGGGAGAGACTGGAAGTGAGTTGGGGGGGAGAGAGAGACTGGAAGTGAGTTGGGGAGAGACTGGAAGTGAGTTGGGGGGAGAGACAGAGACTGGAAGTGAGTTGGGGGGGAGAGACAGAGACTGGAAGTGAGTTGGGGAGAGACTGGAAGTGAGTTGGGGGGGAGAGAGAGACTGGAAGTGAGTTGGGGAGAGACTGGAAGTGAGTTGGGGGGGAGAGAGAGACTGGAAGTGAGTTGGGGAGAGACTGGAAGTGAGTTGGGGAGAGACTGGAAGTGAGTTGGGGAGAGACTGGAAGTGAGTTGGGGAAGAGACAGAGACTGGAAGTGAGTTGGGGAGAAACTGGAAGTGAGTTGGGGAAGACACAGAGACTGGAAGTGAGTTGGGGGGGAGAGAGAGAGACACGAAGTGAGTTGGGGAGAGACTGGAAGTGAGTTGGGGAGAGACTGGAAGTGAGTTGGCGGGAGAGAGAGACTGGAAGTGAGTTGGGGAGAGACTGGAAGTGAGTTGGGGAAGAGACAGAGACTGGAAGTGAGTTGGGGGGGAGAGAGAGAGAGACACGAAGTGAGTTGGGGAGAGACTGGAAGTGAGTTGGGGAGAGACTGGAAGTGAGTTGGGGGGAGAGAGAGAGACACAAAGTGAGTTGGGGAGAGACTGGAAGTGAGTTGGGGAGAGACTGGAAGTGAGTTGGGGGGGAGAGAGAGACTGGAAGTGAGTTGGGGAGAGACTGGAAGTGAGTTGGGGAGAGACTGGAAGTGAGTTGGGGGGGGAGAGAGAGACTGGAAGTGAGTTGGGGGGGAGAGAGAGACTGGAAGTGAGTTGGGGAGAGACTGGAAGTGAGTTGGGGGGGAGAGACAGAGACTGGAAGTGAGTTGGGGGGGAGAGAGAGACTGGAAGTGAGTTGGGGAGAGACTGGAAGTGAGTTGGGGGGGAGAGACAGAGACTGGAAGTGAGTTGGGGGGGAGAGAGAGACTGGAAGTGAGTTGGGGAGAGACTGGAAGTGAGTTGGGGGGGAGAGAGAGACTGGAAGTGAGTTGGGGAGAGACTGGAAGTGAGTTGGGGAGAGACTGGAAGTGAGTTGGGGGGGAGAGACAGAGACTGGAAGTGAGTTGGGGGGGAGAGGCAGAGACTGGAAGTGAGTTGGGGGGGAGAGAGAGACTGGAAGTGAGTTGGGGAGAGACTGGAAGTGAGTTGGGGAGAGACTGGAAGTGAGTTGGGGGGGAGAGACAGAGACTGGAAGTGAGTTGGGGGGGGAGAGAGAGACTGGAAGTGAGTTGGGGAGAGACTGGAAGTGAGTTGGGGAGAGACTGGAAGTGAGTTGGGGGGGAGAGAGAGACTGGAAGTGAGTTGGGGAGAGACTGGAAGTGAGTTGGGGGGGAGAGACAGAGACTGGAAGTGAGTTGGGGGGAGAGACAGAGACTGGAAGTGAGTTGGGGGGGAGAGAGAGACTGGAAGTGAGTTGGGGGGGAGAGAGAGACTGGAAGTGAGTTGGGGAGAGACTGGAAGTGAGTTGGGGAGGGACTGGAAGTGAGTTGGGGGGGAGAGACAGAGACTGGAAGTGAGTTGGGGGGGGAGAGAGAGACTGGAAGTGAGTTGGGGAGAGACTGGAAGTGAGTTGGGGAGAGACTGGAAGTGAGTTGGGGGGGAGAGAGAGACTGGAAGTGAGTTGGGGAGAGACTGGAAGTGAGTTGGGGGGGAGAGACAGAGACTGGAAGTGAGTTGGGGGGGAGAGACAGAGACTGGAAGTGAGTTGGGGAGAGACTGGAAGTGAGTTGGGGGGGAGAGAGAGACTGGAAGTGAGTTGGGGAGAGACTGGAAGTGAGTTGGGGAGAGACTGGAAGTGAGTTGGGGGGGAGAGAGAGACTGGAAGTGAGTTGGGGAGAGACTGGAAGTGAGTTGGGGAGAGACTGGAAGTGAGTTGGGGGGGAGAGACAGAGACTGGAAGTGAGTTGGGGGGAGAGACAGAGACTGGAAGTGAGTTGGGGGGGAGAGAGAGACTGGAAGTGAGTTGGGGGGGAGAGAGAGACTGGAAGTGAGTTGGGGAGAGACTGGAAGTGAGTTGGGGAGAGACTGGAAGTGAGTTGGGGGGAGAGACAGAGACTGGAAGTGAGTTGGGGGGGAGAGAGAGACTGGAAGTGAGTTGGGGAGAGACTGGAAGTGAGTTGGGGAGAGACTGGAAGTGAGTTGGGGGGGAGAGAGAGACTGGAAGTGAGTTGGGGAGAGACTGGAAGTGAGTTGGGGGGGAGAGACAGAGACTGGAAGTGAGTTTGGGGGGGAGAGACAGAGACTGGAAGTGAGTTGGGGAGAGACTGGAAGTGAGTTGGGGGGGAGAGAGAGACTGGAAGTGAGTTGGGGAGAGACTGGAAGTGAGTTGGGGAGAGACTGGAAGTGAGTTGGGGGGGAGAGAGAGACTGGAAGTGAGTTGGGGAGAGACTGGAAGTGAGTTGGGGAGAGACTGGAAGTGAGTTGGGGGGGAGAGAGAGACTGGAAGTGAGTTGGGGAGAGACTGGAAGTGAGTTGGGGAGAGACTGGAAGTGAGTTGGGGGGAGAGAGAGACTGGAAGTGAGTTGGGGAGAGACTGGAAGTGAGTTGGGGAGAGACTGGAAGTGAGTTGGAGAGAGACTGGAAGTGAGTTGGGGAGAGACTGGAAGTGAGTTGGGAGAGGGAGAATGAAGATGAGTTGGGAGAGGGAGGAGAGAGAATGTTTGTGATTGTCATATACAGTACACATATACACACACACACACACACACACACATATATATACAATCATATATACATACCAGCACCTATACATACATACATACATACATACATACATACAAATATACATAGAAACATATATACATACCCACACATATACATACATACATACATACATACAAATATACATAGAAACATATATACATACCCACACATATACATACAGACATACATACATACATACATACACAAATATACATAGAAACATATATACATACCCACACACATACATACATACAGACATACATACTTTCAAACATACATACTGTAACGGATCCCACCCGTTACTGGGAGCTCTTGTCTGGGCATGGCATTTATTCACCCCTGGGCCCAAGGATTATGGATATTGGACACTCCTTTGTGCCCTGGCATACAATCTCTCAAGCCCTTATCCTGGACTAAGAGACTTTGGCTAGCCTTATGTGGATAGGCAGCTGTGCCAGAGGAAAGAGCAATTCAAGGCTTGTGTGCTGCAAACTCTTCTGCTCTGCAAAGGGTTAATTATTTTAGTTTGGACATATTTACTTTCAATCTGTATTGCAGACCCCCAAGCCTTTTGCTTAATTATTCAACCCCTGGCCATTGTTAAGGAAATGAATATTCTGGCCACTCAAGTAATTGTATTGAGAACTGTCTTGTGACCCCCTGCTGTGTGTTAATCCAATCATGTCTGCCCTATTATGTTTCCCTGAATCATTTGTTGTTGGTTCATTGACCCTTTGTGGTGACTGAATTATCCCTGTGACTACTCCATTGTATTCTGCCCTACCATTTGCTGTACCCATTGGAGGAACTGTGATTGAATTAAGTCTCCTGTACTGTGCTCCAAGTTAGTGTGGTTTGAAACTGTATAAATATGCTGTGGTTTGTTGTAATAAAGAGTTCTGTTTTGGAGTGAACAAGGAGTCCTGGAGTCTTGTATTGCTTATGGTCTAAAGTATCCACTCTGATACCCATCTGCTCCAAGTATCCTGAATCGTTGACCGCCTGCTGCCAGTTTCCTGCGTCCTAACTTCGTGGACTGTCAGGCGGCGACGTGGACTCTTCCCTGCTTCCAGCGATCCTGTGGCTGTTTCCAGTGACCGTCCATACTCCAACCGGTGCACCTGACGGCGCTTATCTGCGTCGAGAGGGAGAGACCCAGGAATGACGGCAGAAGGCGACGCGGACCCTTCGCAGCTTCCGTTACACATACATACAGACATACAGATATATACACTCACACACATACACACACATACATACATACATACATATACACACACACAGATGTGCATATACACACACACACATACATACATACACATATACATACATATATACATAAACACACACACACACAAATATACATAGATACACACAGACATATACACACATATACATACATACACACGTACGTACATACATACACACACACATATACACACACATACACACACACACACACACATATACATACATTCACATACATATACATACACACACACACATACATACACACACACACACACACATACCTGTGCACAGATAAAACCTACTCGTGCCCACTCACCCTGTTCATCTTGATGAGTACACAGGGAGACCCGTCCTTGTACCCATATGTGGGGTCTTCCTCTCCAGAGCAGTTACCCAGTGAACTGCGGAGGAACTGACAGGCCTTTTTGGGGTAATTCCTGACATCCCCATTGTCCTCCTGACGGTTATATACCCCTCCGACACACACAGAGCCGCGCTGCTCCTGGACTGAGCTGTTATACTCTGTGGAGAAAGAGAGGGGAGGGTACTGTACTGATGTACTATGTAGTAGCGAGAGGAGGAGGGTACTGTACTGATATACTATGTAGTAGTGAGAGGAGGGGAGGGTACTGTACTGATATACTATGTAGGAGCGAGAGGGGGAGGGGAGGGTACTGTACTGATGTACTATGTAGGAGTGAGAGGAGGAGGTGAGGGTACTGTAGTGATATACTATGTAGGAGTGAGAGGAGGAGGGGAGGGTACTGTACTGATATACTATGTAGGAGCGAGAGGAGGAGGGGAGGGTACTGTACTGATATACTATGTAGGAGCGAGAGGGGGAGGGTACTGTACTGATATACTATGTAGTAGTGAGAGGAGGAGGGGAGGGTACTGTACTGATATACTATGTAGGAGCGAGAGGGGGAGGGGAGGGTACTGTACTGATATACTATGTAGGAGTGAGAGGAGGAGGGGAGGGTACTGTACTGATGTACTATGTAGGAGCGAGAGGAGGAGGGGAGGGTACTGTACTGATATACTATGTAGGAGTGAGAGGAGGAGGGAGGGTACTGTGCTGATATACTATGTAGGAGTGAGAGGAGGAGGAGAGGGTACTGTACTGATGTACTATGTAGGAGTGAGAGGAGGAGGTGAGGGTACTGTAGTGATATACTATGTAGGAGTGAGAGGAGGAGGGGAGGGTACTGTACTGATGTACTATGTAGGAGCGAGAGGAGGAGGGGAGGGTACTGTACTGATATACTATGTAGGAGCGAGAGGAGGAGGGGAGGGTACTGTACTGATATACTATGTAGGAGCGAGAGGAGGAGGGGAGGGTACTGTACTGATATACTATGTAGGAGTGAGAGGAGGAGGTGAGGGTACTGTACTGATATACTATGTAGGAGTGAGAGGAGGAGGGGAGGGTACTGTACTGATATACTATGTAGGAGTGAGAGGAGGAGGGGAGGGTACTGTACTGATATACTATGTAGGAGTGAGAGGAGGAGGGGAGGGTACTGTACTGATATACTATGTAGGAGTGAGAGGAGGAGGGGAGGGTACTGTACTGATATACTATGTAGGAGTGAGAGGAGGAGGGGAGGGTACTGTACTGATATACTATGTAGGAGTGAGAGGAGGAGGGGAGGGTACTGTACTGATATACTATGTAGGAGTGAGAGGAGGAGGGGAGGGTACTGTACTGATGTACTATGTAGGAGTGAGAGGAGGAAGGGAGGGTACTGTACTGATATACTATGTAGGAGCGAGAGGAGGAGGGGAGGGTACTGTACTGATATACTATGTAGGAGCGAGAGGAGGAGGGGAGGGTACTGTACTGATGTACTATGTAGGAGCGAGAGGAGGAGGGGAGGGTACTGTAGTGATATACTATGTAGGAGCGAGAGGAGGAGGGGAGGGTACTGTACTGATATACTATGTAGGAGTGAGAGGAGGAGGGGAGGGTACTGTACTGATGTACTATGTAGGAGTGAGAGGAGGAAGGGAGGGTACTGTACTGATATACTATGTAGGAGTGAGAGGAGGAGGGGAGGGTACTGTACTGATATACTATGTAGGAGTGAGAGGAGGAGGGGAGGGTAGTGTACTGATATACTATGTAGGAGTGAGAGGAGGAGGGGAGGGTACTGTACTGATATACTATGTAGGAGTGAGAGGAGGAGGGGAGGGTACTGTACTGATATACTATGTAGGAGTGAGAGGAGGAGGGGAGGGTACTGTACTGATATACTATGTAGGAGTGAGAGGAGGAGGGGAGGGTACTGTACTGATATACTATGTAGGAGTGAGAGGAGGAGGGGAGGGTACTGTACTGATGTACTATGTAGGAGTGAGAGGAGGAAGGGAGGGTACTGTACTGATATACTATGTAGGAGCGAGAGGAGGAGGGGAGGGTACTGTACTGATATACTATGTAGGAGCGAGAGGAGGAGGGGAGGGTACTGTACTGATATACTATGTAGGAGCGAGAGGAGGAGGGGAGGGTACTGTACTGATATACTATGTAGGAGTGAGAGGAGGAGGGGAGGGTACTGTACTGATATACTATGTAGGAGTGAGAGGAGGAGGGGAGGGTACTGTACTGATGTACTATGTAGGAGTGAGAGGAGGAAGGGAGGGTACTGTACTGATATACTATGTAGGAGTGAGAGGAGGAGGGGAGGGTACTGTACTGATATACTATGTAGGAGTGAGAGGAGGAGGGGAGGGTAGTGTACTGATATACTATGTAGGAGTGAGAGGAGGAGGGGAGGGTACTGTACTGATATACTATGTAGGAGTGAGAGGAGGAAGGGAGGGTACTGTACTGATGTACTATGTAGGAGTGAGAGGAGGAGGGGAGGGTACTGTACTGATATACTATGTAGGAGTGAGAGGAGGAGGGGAGGGTACTGTACTGATATACTATGTAGGAGCGAGAGGAGGAGGGGAGGGTACTGTACTGATGTACTATGTAGGAGTGAGAGGAGGAGGGGAGGGTACTGTACTGATATACTATGTAGGAGTGAGAGGAGGAGGGGAGGGTACTGTACTGATATACTATGTAGGAGTGAGAGGAGGAGGAGAGGGTACTGAACTGATATACTATGTAGGAGTGAGAGGAGGAGGGGAGGGTACTGTACTGATATACTATGTAGGAGTGAGAGGAGGAGGGGAGGGTACTGTACTGATATACTATGTAGGAGTGAGAGGAGGAAGGGAGGGTACTGTACTGATATACTATGTAGGAGTGAGAGGAGGAGGGGAGGGTACTGTACTGATGTACTATGTAGGAGTGAGAGGAGGAGGGGAGGGTACTGTACTGATATACTATGTAGGAGTGAGAGGAGGAAGGGAGGGTACTGTACTGATATACTATGTAGGAGTGAGAGGAGGAGGGGAGGGTACTGTACTGATATACTATGTAGGAGTGAGAAGAGGAGGGGAGGGTACTGTACTGATATACTATGTAGGAGTGAGAGGAGGAGGGGAGGGTACTGTACTGATGTACTATGTAGGAGTGAGAGGAGGAAGGGAGGGTAGTGTACTGATATACATATATACATATATAGGAGAGATGTGGAGGAATAGGAGAGATGGGAGAAGGGAGAGGGAATAGGTGAAAGGTGGGGGCATTGGATGGTGTTTTAGGCATTTAGGAAGGAAGAGGGCCATTGGAGACACTCACCCTCTAGTACAGAGTTCAGTTTCTCGACATATCCCTTCCAGCTTGGGTCATTCGTATTGTTCATGGAATAAACAATCTCCAAACTTTCCGTCTTGGGTCGAATCATCAACCCTAAATATGAAGGAACATGGGGTACTTCAATATAATGTGCATCAGCAAATCCCCCAATGTGCACCCCATTATATATCAAATGTGTTTTTACATGTAATACTTGTGTATATGTAAGTATAGCTCTCCTATGATCATGTAACGGATCCTACCCGTTACTTGAGCCTTGTCTGGACCTCAAACTATTTATCCAAAGACTGTGGACATTTATTACTGCTTGGACTCTGTGCTGTGCCTTGGCGTACAAACTGGCCAGCTATTCCCTAAGAGAATGACTTAAATTCATAGACTTTGGATCACATACTATGTTTAATGTATGGCAAACGTTTTAGTTATTGTATGTAGTATGTTCGAGGGTTTACACAAGCACCAATTACCAGTCTCGGAGACTGGCACGGTGTGCGATCAGCGCCACTGGATCGAACGTTCGGCGGCGGGGGCAAGAGGTGAATGCTGGGTCACTCAGAACCCTGGAGTAGGCATGCAAATATCTTCCATAGCCTAAAATGTGTATTGCAGCCACTCCAGCCATTTGACTATGTGTACTGTAGCTAGACCCCCTGCTGTGTGTTAATTAAGCCATTGTGAACTGCGGTCAGACCCCCTGCCATGTGGTAATTAGTCAAGCCCTAGAGTCTTTGTTCAATCAAACCCTTTTGTATCTGAAATGTAATCCTGTCTAAGTTATTGTATCTGTTAAGACCATCTGTTGCCGGCCTTTGTCTGATGTATTGTGATTGGATCACACCCTATTGTTTCTGGTTCCCCCATAAGTAAGATATAAATATCTGTGGTTTTTGTCAATAAAGTGAGTTATGTTTGGAGTGAACCAGAGTCCTGGAGTCTTGTGTTGCTTATGGTCTAAAGTGTCCACTCTGATACCCATCTGCGCTAAGAATCCTGAATCGTCTACTGCCAGTTGCCTGCGATCTAACTTCGTGGACTGTCAGGCGGTGACGTGGACTCTTCCATGCTTCCCTGCTGCCAGCGATCCTGCGACAGTTTCCAGTGACCGTCCATACTTTAACCGGTGCATCTGACAGCGCTTATCTGGCGTCAAGAAGTAGAGACCCGGGAACGACGGCGGAAGGCGACGTGGTCCCTTCTCAGCTTCCGTCAGATGCACCAGTTAAAGTATGGATGGTCACTGGAAACAGTCGCAGGATCTCTGGAAGCAGGGAAGCATGGAAGAGTCCACGTCGTCGCCTTATAGTCCACGAAGTTAGGTCGCAGGCAACTGGCAGCAGGCGGTCGATGATTCAGGATACTTGGCGCAGATGGGTATCAGAGTGGACAGTTTAGACCATAAGCAACACAAGACTCCAGGACTCGGGTTCACTCCAAACATAACTCACTTTATTGACAAAAACCACAGATATTTATACACAAATCTTACTTATGGGGGAAACCAGAAACAGGGTGTGATCCAATCACAGTACATCAGACAAAGGCCAGCAACAGATGGTCTTAACAGATACAATAACTTAGACAGGATTACATTTCAGATACAAAAGGGTTTGATTGAACAAAAACTCAAGGGCTTAACTAATTACCACATGGCAGGGGGTCTGACCGCAGTTCACAATGGCTTAATTAACACACAGCAGGGGGTCTAGCTACAGTACACATAGTCAAATGGCTGGAGTGGCTGAAATACACATCTTAGGCTATGGAAGATATTTGCATGCCTGCTCCTGGGTTCTGAGTGACCCAGCTTTCACCTCTTGCCCCCGCCGCCAAACGTAAGATCCGGTGGCGCTGATTGCACACCGTGCCAGTCCCCGCCGACTGGTAATTGGTGCGTGTGTAATCCCTCGAACATACTACATACAATAACTAAAATGTTCAATATACATTAAACATAGTATATGATCCAAAGTCTATGAATTTAAGTCTTTCTCTTAGGGAATAGCTGGCCAATTTGTACGCCAAGGCACAGCACAGAGTCCAAACAGTAATAAATGTCCATAGTCTTTGGATAAATAGTTTGAGGTCCAGACAAGGGCTCAAGTAATGGGTAGGATCCGTTACAGATCACTCCAGATCTCCATACTAACTGTAACCTCCACTGCTAACAACTCACTGACTATTCCACACTACCTGAGCAGTATGATCACTCCAGATCTCCATACTAACTATAACTTCCAATGGTAACAACTCACTGACTATTCCACACTACCTGAGCAGTATGATCACTCCAGCTCTCCATACTAACTATAACCTCCACTCCACTGCTAACAACTCACTGACTATTCCACTCTACCTGAGCAGTATGATCACTCCAGATCTCCATACTAACTATAACCTCCACTGCTAACAGCTCACTGACTATTCCACACTACCTGAGCAGTATGATCACTCCAGATCTCCATACTAACTATAACCTCCACTACTAACAACTCACTGACTATTCCACACTACCTGAGCAGTATGATCACTCCAGATCTCCATACTAACTATAACCTCCACTACTAACAACTCACTGACTATTCCACACTACCTGAGCAGTATGATCACTCCAGATCTCCATACTAACTATAACTTCCAATGGTAACAACTCACTGACTATTCCACACTACCTGAGCAGTATGATCACTCCAGCTCTCCATACTAACTATAACCTCCACTCCACTGCTAACAACTCACTGACTATTCCACTCTACCTGAGCAGTATGATCACTCCAGATCTCCATACTAATTATAACCTCCACTCCACTACTAACAACTCACTGACTATTCCACACAACCTGAGCAGTATGATCACTCCAGATCTCCATACTAACTATAACCTCCACTGCTAACAGCTCACAGATTATTCCACACTACCTGAGCAGTATGATCACTCCAGAACTCCATACTAACTATAACCTCCACTATTAACAACTCACTGACTATTCCACGCTACCTGAGCAGTATGATCACTCCAGATCTCTATACTAACGATAACCTTCACTCCACTACTAACAACTCACTGACTACTCCATACCACCTGAGTAGTATGATCACTCCAGATCTCCATACTAACTATAACCTCCACTCCACTGCCAACAAGTCACTGACTATTCCACACTACCTGAGCAGTATGATCACTCCATTTCACCATACTAACTATAACCTTCACTACTAACAACTCACTGACTATTCCACACTACCTGAGCAGTATGATCATTCCACCTGTCTATAGTAGCTAGGAGAGGGGTAAGGTGTAGATATAGTGTGAGGAGAAAGTGGAGGTGTAGATATAGTGAAAGGAGAGAGGTGAGGTGTATATATAGTGAGAGGAGAGAGGGGAGGTGTAGATATAGTGTGAGGAGAGAGATAAGGTGTATATATAGTGAGAGGTGAGGTGTAGATATAGTGTGAGGAAAGAGGTGAGGTGTAGATATAGTGTGAGGAGAGAGATAAGGTGTATATATAGTGAGAGGTGAGGTGTAGATATAGTGTGAGGAAAGAGGTGAGGTGTAGATATAGTGAGAGGTGTAGATTTAGTGAGAGGAGAGAGGTGAGGTGTAGATATATCAAAACACATGCATCAGTCAAGTACTTCCTTTGCCATATATCCCGTATGTTTATCCAGATTAAGACAAAAAGCCTTTCCAATTAAGAACAAAATGGAAAATAAAAGAATTTTTCTGACTCTATAGGATGTCCATTTATCTGGATCAACATCCTATCTGCATTGAAACCAGCTGTCATAATTTTCAATACTGTTTTCATCTACAGTATATTAAAACACAGCCTACAAAGGCAAATAATTTCACAGACTTACTACCTTTTCTGTAAATAATTAATGCCTTTGCATCTAAAGCACTTTTATCTAGTCTTAATTGATGACCTTCTGTTGCTTGCACAACTCTTTGAGTAAATAGTTCCCTCGAGGTCTTTGTTTTGCCCTTGGATATATGTGTAAGTGTTAATCATGTTCCCCCTTAGACATCTCTTCTCTATTGTAGACAAACCTACTTTGGCTAGTCTCCCATCAGAACTAAAATCTTATCAGCTCTGTTGCACATTTCTATACTTTTTTTTTATAGTTTTATTAAGTGTTTAAGAACTGGTGCCTAAAATTGTATATTCCCATCCAGTGCATCTATATCCCATTTCATACAGGATAGTATCCTATTGGCTCTTGGGAGTGCAATGTCCTTTCTTAGGACTTCAGGTGGTGGACTGATTGAAGGGTCCACGTCTAGGACAGTGTGGTGTTTTAGTAGAGTGTTCTCGTGTGATAACAGAGAGTTGTGCTCTTACCTGGATTAGAGAGCCGGTCAGAGTATTTGGGGTGATATTCGTCAATGGTCTGTAACATGACCCACATGGTGAGCGAGAAGAGGGCAGCAAGGAAGGCGTAAAACACCAGGTAGAAAATAAGGATCAGAGCTGGGGAGGGAATGTGGAATTTGATTAGCTGTATGCATCAAACCTCCCCACACCTCCAAATCCCGATATGCCGTCACAGAGGGAATTTCTAACTCCACCCTCCATTCCTTCCTAACCCCCTTCTGTCATCTTAACCTATTCCTTCCTACAACCCACATCTGTCATCTTAACCTATTCCTTCCCAACCCCCCATCTGTCATCTCAACCTATTTCTTCCCAATCCCCCACTTGTCATCTCAATCTATTACTTCCTATAACCTCAATCTGTCATCTCAATCTATTCCTTCGTACAACCCCCATCTGTCATCTCAACCTCTTCCTTCACAGTCCCCCATCTGTCACCTCAACCTATTCCTTCCCAATCCCCCATCTGTCACTTCAACCTATTCCTTCCCAACCCCCCATCTATCAACTCAACCTATTCCTTCCTACAACCCACATCTGTCATCTTAACCTATTCCTTCCCAACCCCCCATCTGTCACCTCAACCTATTCCTTCCCAATCCCCCAATTGTCATATCAACCTATTCCTTCCTGTAACCTCAATCTGTCACCTCAACCTATTCCTTCCTACAACCCCCATCTGTGAACTAAACCTATTCCTTCCTACAACCCCCATCTGTCACCTCAACCTATTCCTTCCTACAACCCCATCTGTCACCTCAACCTATTCCTTCCTACAACCCACATCAGTCACCTCAACCTATTCCTTCCTACAACCCCCATCTGTCACCTCAACCTATTCCTTCCTACAACCCACATCTGTCATCTTAACCTATTCCTTCCCAATCCCCCCATCTGTCATCTCAACCTATTCCTTCCCAATCCCCCATCTGTCACCTCAATCTATTCCTTCCTACAACCCCCATCTGTCACCTCAACCTATTTCTTCCCAATCCCCCATCTGTCACCTCAACATATTCCTTCCCAATCCCCCCATCTGTCACCTCAACCTATTCCTTCCTACAACCCACATCTGTCACCTCAACCTATTCCTTCCTACAACCCACATCTGTCAACTAAACCTATTCCTTCCTACAACCCACATCTGTCAACTAAACCTATTCCTTCCTACAACCCACATCTGTCATCTTAACCTATTCCTTCCCAATCCCCCATCTGTCACCTCAACCTATTCCTTCCTACAACCCACATCTGTCACCTCAACCTATTCCTTCCTACAACCCCCATCTGTCACCATATTCCTTCCTACAACCCCCATCTGTCACCTCAACCTATTCCTTCCTACAACCCCCATCTGTCACCTCAACCTATTCCTTCCTACAACCCACATCAGTCACCTCAACCTATTCCTTCCTACAACCCACATCTGTCATCTTAACCTATTCCTTCCCAATCCCCCATCTGTCACCTCAACCTATTCCTTCCTACAACCCACATCTGTCACCTCAACCTATTCCTTCCTACAACCCCCATCTGTCACCTCAACCTATTCCTTCCTACAACCCCCATCTGTCACCTCAACCTATTCCTTCCTACAACCCACATCTGTCACCTCAACCTATTCCTTCCTACAACCCACATCTGTCATCTTAACCTATTCCTTCCCAATCCCCCATCTGTCACCTCACCTATTCCTTCCTACAACCCACATCTGTCACTCAACCTATTCCTTCCTACAACCCACATCTGTCACCTCAATCTATTCCTTCCTACAACCCACATCTGTCACCTCAACCTATTCCTTCCCAGTCCCCCATCTGTCACCTCAACCTCTTCCTTCCCAATCCCCCATCTGTCACCTCAACCTTATTCCTTCCTACAACCCCCATCTGTCATCTTAACCTATTCCTTTCTACAACCCCCATCTGTCATCTAGCCTATTCCTTCCCAAACCCCCACTTGTCATCTCAACCTATCCTTCCTACAACCCCATCTGTCACCTCAATCTATTCCTTCTACAACCCCCATCTGTCACCTCAACCTATTCCTTCCCAGTCCCCCATCTGTCACCTCAACCTATTCCATCCCAACCCCCCATCTGTCACCTCAACTTATTCCTTCCTACAACCACATCTGTCACCTCAACCTATTCCTTCCTACAACTCACATCTGTCATCTTAACCTATTCCTTCCTACAACCCCCATCTGTCATCTCAACCTATTCCTTCCAATCCCCATCTGTCACCTCAACCTATTCTTCCTACAACTCACATCTGTCAACTAAACCTATTCCTTCCAATCCCCCATCTGTCACCTCAACCTATTCCTTCTCAATCCCCCATCTGTCACCTCAACCTATCCCTTCCTACAACCCACATCTTGTCACCTCAACCTATTCCTTCCTGTAACCTACATCTGTCACCTCAACCTATTCCTTCCTACAACCCACATCTGTCCCCTCAACCTATTCCTTCCTACAACCACATCTGTCACCTCAACCCAATTCCTTCCTACACCCACATCTGTCACCACAACCAATTCCTTCCAACAACCCACATCTGTCACCTCAACCTATTCCTTCCTACAACCCCCATCTGTCACCTCAACCTATTCCTTCCTACAACCCACATCTGTCTCCTCAACCTAATCCTTCCTACAACCCACATCTGTCACCTCAACCTATTCTTCCTACACCCACATCTGTCATCTTAACCTATTCCTTCCTACAACCCACATCTGTCATCTTAACCTATTCCTTCCCAACCCCATCTGTCACCTCAGCCTATTCCTTCCTACAACCCACATCTGTCATCTTAACCTATTCCTTCCCAACCCCCACCTGTCATCTCAACCTTTTTCCTTCCTATAACCCCCATCTGTCACCTCAACTTATTCCTTCCTACAACCCACATCTGTCACCTCAACCTATTCTTCTACAACCCACATCTGTCACCTCAACCTATTCCTTCCCAACCCCCCATCTGTCATCTTAACCTATTCCTTCCTACAACCCCCATCTGGTCATCTTAACCTATTCCTTCCTACAACCCACATCTGTCATCTTAACCTATTCCTTCCTACAAGCCACATCTGTCATCTCAACCTCTTCCTTCCTACAACCCATATCTGTCATCTTAACCTATTCCTTCCTACAACCCACATCTGTCATCTCAACCTATTCTTCCTACAACCCACATCTGTCATCTCAACCTCTTCCTTCCTACAACCCCCATCTGTCATCTCAACCTATTCCTTCCTACAACCCCCATCTGTCATCTCAACCTATTCCTTCTACAACCCACATCTTTCATCTTAACCTATTCCTTCCTACAACCCCCATCTGTCACCTCACCTATTCCTTCCCAATCCCCCCATCTGTCATCTCAACCTATTCCTTCCCAATCCCCCCATCTGTCATCTCAACCTATTCCTTCCAATCCCCCCACTTGTCATCTCAACCTATTCCTTCCTACAACTCCCATCTGTCACCTCAACCTATTCCTTCCTACAACCCACATCTGTCATCTTAACCTATTCCTTCCTACAACCCCCATCTGTCACCTCAACCTATTCCTTCCCAATCCCCCATCTGTCACCTCAACCTATCCTTCCCAATCCCCCATCTGTCACCTCAACCTATTCCTTCCTACAACCCACATCTGTCACCTCAACCTATTCCTTCCAGTCCCCCATCTGTCACCTCAACCTATTCCTTCCTACAACCCACATCTGTCACCTCAACCTATTCCTTCCTACAACTCCATCTGTCACCTCCACCTATTCCTTCCTACAACCCCCATCTGTCAGCTTAACCTATTCCTTCCCAACCCCCATCTGTCATCTAACCTATTCCTTCCAACCCCCATCTGTCATCTCCACCTATTCCTTCCTACATCCCACATATGTCATCTTAACCTATTCCTTCCTACAACCACATCTGTCATTCTTAACCTATTCTTCCTACAAACCCCCATCTGTCAACTAAACCTATTCCTTCTACAACCCACATCTGTCATCTTAACCTATTCCTTCCTACAACCCACATCTGTCATCTTAACCTATTCCCTTCCTACAACCCACATCTGTCATCTTACCTATTCCTTCCTACAACCCCCATCTGTCACCTCAACTATTCCTTCCCAACCCCCCATCTGTCATCTCAACCTATTCCTTCCTACAACCCACATCTGTCACCTCAACCTATTCCTTCCTACAACCCACATCTGTCATCTTAACCTATCCCTTCCCAACTCCCCATGTGTCATCTTAACCTATTCCTTCCCAACCCCCCATCTGTCATCTTAACCTATTCCTTCCTACAACCCCCATCTGTCATCTCAACCTATTCCTTCCCAATTCCCCCATCTGTCATCTCAACCTATTCCTTCCTACAACCCACTCTGTCATCATCAACCTATTCCTCCCAATTCCCCCACTTGTCATCTCAACTATTCCTTCTATAACTCCATCTGTCATCTCAGCCTATTCCTTCGTACAACCCCCATCTGTCGTCTCACCCTATTCCTTCCCAATCCCCCATCTGTCAACTCAACCTATTCCTTAGTACAACCCCCATCTGTCGTCTCAACCTATTCTTACCCATCCCCCATCTGTCATCTCAGCCTATTCCTTCCTACAACCCACATCCATCATCTCAACCTATTCCTTCCCAATCCCCCACTTGTCATCTCAACCTATTTCTTCCCAATCCCCCATCTGTCATCTCAACTTATTCCTTCCCAATCTCCATCTGTCATCTCAACCTATTCCTTCCCAACCCAAACTTGTCATCTCAACTTATTCATTCCCAATCCCCCATCTGTCATCTAAGCCTATTCCTTCCTATCCCCCATATGTCATCTCAACCTATTCCTTCCCAGTCACCCATCTGTCATCTCAACCTATTCCTTCTCTATCCCCCATCTGCAATCTCAACTTATTCCTTCCCAACCACCCCCACCTGTCATATCAACCTATTCCTTCCTAATCCCCCATCTATCATCTAAATCTATTCCTCCTCATTTCCCATCTATTATCTCAACCGATTCCTTCCCAACCCCCCATCTGTCACCTCAACCTATTCTTCCCAATCACCCATCTTTCATCTCAACCTATTCCTTCGCAATCCCCATCTGTCATCCCAACTATTCCTTCCAATCCCCCTGTCATCTAAACCTATTCTTTCCAAATTCCCATCTGTCATCTCAACCTATTCTTTCAAATACCCATCTGTAATCTTAACCTATTCCTTCCCACTCTTCCATCTTCATTTCTACCATTTCGTCTACCCAATCTCGATCACTTCCACTCCTCCTTAACTCCCAAACTCCCCCCTTACCCCACTCCCCACTCACTACTCACAACTTAGTGCCACTGCTCAATAACTCCCATCATTTATTCAACTATCCCTTCACCCCTCAATCACTTATCTCATCTATTACTAGCACCGCCCCATACCCCAACTGCCCCCCTCATCTACACTTCCCTATCACTTACCAACTACTCCTCTCATCTCAGATCTCCCCATCACTTACCAACTGTCATCTCTCATCTTACACCTTCTATCATTACCAACTGTCCTCTCTCATCTCACACTTACCAACTGTCCGCTCGTCTCACACCTCCATCACTTACCAACTGTCCCTCTCACACCTCCCATCACTTACCAACTGTCCCCTCTCACCTCACACCCAATCACTATCACATCCTCTCAACTCCCTCATCTCACACCTCCATCACTTACCAACTGTCCCTCTCATCTCACAACCTCCCATCACTTACCAACTGTCCCCTCTCACCTCCACTCCCATCCTACCAGCTGTCCCCTCACTCTCCCATCACTTACCAACTGTCCCTCACATCTCATCACTACCAATCCTCCACTTCACACCTCCATACTCAACTTCCCTCATCTCCCCATCACTACCAACTGTCCCCTCTCATCTCACATCTCCCATCACTTACCAACTGTCCCCCTCACATCTCCCATCACTTACCAACTGTCCTCTCTCACTCACACCTCCGATCACTTACCAACTGTCCTCTCATCACCTCATCACTACACTGTCCTTCATCACACACCTCATCACTTACCAACTGTCCTCTCTATCTCACCTCCCATCACTTACCACTGTCCCTCACATCTCCATCACTTACCAACTGTCCCCTCTCATCTCACATCTCCCATCACTTACCAGCTGTCTTCTCTCACCTCACACCTCCGATCACTTACCAACTGTCCTCTCATCTCACACCTCCATTCACTTACCAACTGTCCTCTCATCTCACACCTCCATTCACTTACCAACTGTCCTCTCATCTCACACCTCCCATCACTTACCAACTGTCCTCTCTCATCTCACATCTCCCATCACTTACCAACTGTCCCCTCACATCTGCCATCACTTACCAACTGTCCCTCTCATCTCACATCTCCATCACTTACCAGCTGTCCCCTCACATCTCCCATCACTTACCAACTGTTTTCTCTCACCTCAATCTCACATCTCCCATCACTTACCAACTGTCCCCTCACATCTGCCATCACTTACCAACTGTCCCCTCTCATCTCACATCTCCCATCACTTACCAGCTGTCCCCTCACATCTCCCATCACTTACCAACTGTTTTTCTCTCACCTCACACCTCCGATCACTTACCAACTGTCCTCTCATCTCACACCTCCGACCACTTACCAACTGTCCTCTCATCTCATATCTCCCCATCACTTACCAACTGTCCCCTCTCATCTCACATCCCCCATCACTTACCAACTGTCCTCTCATCTCACATATCCCCATCACTTACCAACTGTCCTCTCATCTCACACCTCCCATCACTTACCAACTGTCCTCTCATCTCACACCTCCCATCACTTACCAACTGTCCCCTCTCATCTCACATCTCCCATCACTTACCAACTGATGGGTGCATATTGGTACCAATGACAAAGTAAGAGGAGGTGGAGAGTCCTAAAAGGTAATTTTAGGGATTTAGGGAGTAAGATTAGGAACTGGACCTCCAGGTAGTATTCTCAGAGATACTACCGGTGCTATGCTCTACGCCAAAGAGACAGCAGGAGATTAGGGAGCTCAATGCATGGCTGAAGTCTTGGTGTAAGAAGGAGGGCTTTGGGTTTTTAGAGCACTGGGCTGATTTTGCTTTGGGGTACAATCTCTATAGTAGGGATGGAGTGCACCTGAATGTAAGAGGGTCTCAGGTGCTTGGGGAGAGGATGACTAGATGGTTGGAGGAGATTTTAAACTAGGAAGTGAGGGGAGGGCCAATAAATACTGGGCTAGATAGAATAGAAAGGGAAGGCGATGTAGTGAATAATCAGGTGGGTGGATCTGGGGGCAGGGTTAGTACAGATGATGGGGAGATGCCTATAAACCACATCAAAATTAATCACAATTGGAACATAGCAGTGGCATAAATTGTAATGTATGCTTGCAAATGCCAGAAGTTTAACTGGTAAAATAGGGGAACTGGAACTGGTAGTTGAGATCGAAAACTATGACTTGATTAGCATAACAGAAACATGGTGGGATGACACACACGATTGGTCAATAAATTTGGAGGGCTACATGTTATTTAGAAAATATAGGTCAAACAAAAGAGGTGGTGAGGTCTGTCTGTATGTCAAACCAGCATTATTGCCTCAATTGCAGGAAGATATATGTGATGACAGTAGTGAACATGTGGAATCCCTGTGGGTTGAAATAGTCACTGGGGGTAAAACTGCCCAGAAAATGTTAGTGGGTATTTGTTATAAACCACCAAACATTGGTGACCTTGAAGAATCACAGCTGTTAATGCAAATAGAAAAAGCTTCTCAAATGGGAGAACTATAATTATGGGGGATTTTAATTATCCAGAAATAGACTGTAAAAATGGAAACAGCTAATTCTGCTAAAAGCAGTCAGTTTCTGAACTTGTTAAATGACAATATTTTGTCTCAACTAGTGCAGACCTCAAACCAGAGGGAATGCATGTCTGGATCTAATAACTGACAATGAAGAACTTATCTCTAACATCCAAGTTAGGGAGCACTTGGGCAATAGTGACCATAACATGGTATCATTTGAGATTAATTCAAAAAAGCAATTTGGTGTGGGTTCCATCAAAACACTGAATTTAAAAAGGCCAACTTTAGCAGGTTTAATTCATCCCTTGGTCTCGTTGACTGGGATAGAATATTGTCTGGAAAAAACACAGAAGGTAAATGAAATTTCTTCAAAATAACATTGCAAAAATATACATATAAACTTATCCCCTTTGGAAACAAATACAAAAGAAGCACATTAAAACCAATGTGGCTAACCAGTAAAGTAATTCATGAAATAAATAACAAGAAAGCGGCATTTAAACATTATAAAGCTGAGGGATCAGCAGAGACATTTGCAAAATACAAAAATGCCAACAAAACCTGTAAAAAGGCTATTAAATTAGCTAGACTGGAGAATGAAAAAATTATTGCTAAGTAGAGCAAGATCAACCCAAAAAATATTTAAATACATTAATGGCAAAAATTAAAGTCTGATAATGTTGGGTCCTTGTTATCTGAAACGGGAGAGATGGTCAGTGGGGACAGAGAGAAGGCAGATATTTTAGATAATTTCTTTTCTTCTGTTTTTACCAAGGAAGACCCATTGGACAAGAATCTGCAAACTACTTTTACAGAACAGTCACAGCAAGCATGGGACTGGTTATCACAAGAAAAAGTGTTAAAACAATTGAATGGTGTTAAGGTAGACAAAGCTCCCGGGCCAGATGGTATACACCCACGGGTACTTAAAGAGCTAAGCCAGGCCCTGGCCAGACCGCTATATTTGATTTTCAGGGATTCTTTTATTTCAGGTATGGTGCCCATGGATTGGCTTAAAGCAGTTGTGGTGCCCATATTTAAAAACCGATCAAAGTCACAGCCAGGAAATTACAGACCTGTAAGCTTGACATCTGTGGTAGGGAAGCTGTTTGAAGGGTTGTTAAAGGAATATATTCAAGAATTCAGCTTGAAAAGGAATATCAGGTCTTGTCAAACTAACTTGATTGCATTTATGAACAGTGAGTAAAAATATAGATTTGGGAGCAGCGGTTGATATGATCTATTTAGACTTTGCCAAGGCATTTGATACGTTTCCACACAAGAGGTTACTGTACAAATTGAATGAAATAGGCCTAGGGAAAAACGTTTGTGAGTGGACTAGAAATTGGCTGAAAGATAGAGTGGTAGTAAATGGCAAGTTCTCCAGTTGGATAAACGTGATAAGTGGAGTACCTCAGGGATCTGTCCTGGGTCCTCTTCTTTTTAATTTGTTTATTAATTACCTCCCAGAGGGCATTGGGAGCCATGTATCAGTGTTTGCCGATGACACAAAATTAAGTAAGTTAATAAAGTCTGAAATAGATGTGTCTTCATTACACAAATTGGGTAACTGGGCAGGCAAGTGGCAAATGAGATTCAATATAGACAAGTGTAAAGTTATGCATTTTGGTTATAATAATAAAAATGCAACATATAGTTTAGATGGTGTTCCTCTGGGGAAATCTACTAATGAAAAGGATTTAGGAGTAATGGTAGACAATAGACTTAGCAGTATCATGCAGTGCTAGCTGGCAGCTGCAAAGGCCAATAAGATATTGGCATGTATTAAAAGGGGTATTGACTCAAGGGAGGAAGATATAATTATGCCTCTTTATAGGTCCATGGTAAGACCCCACCTAGAATATGCTGTTCAATTTTGGGCGCCTTTTCTGAAAAAGGACATTATAGAACTAGAGAAAGTGCAGAGGAGGGCTACAAAACTAGTAAGGGGAATGTAAAGTTTTAGTTATGAAGAAAGGCTAGAAAAGTTAAACTTGTACACACTAGAGAAACGGCATCTTAGAGGTGATATGATAACACTAAATAAATATGTTCAGGGCCCATACAAAATGCTCTCCAAAGTCCTATTCATTAACCCTTTAGTGACCGGCTGCACATGCACGTGGCCTGCACTTAATGCCCGCCAAACTTTTTTCCCTATTGCTTCCAATGACTTCCTGAACGTACATGTACGTCCTCTGTCACTAAGTGACAGTTTCTGCGGAACGTACATGTATGTCCATTGTTGGGATGGGGTTAACAGAACAGTACAAAGGACAAGGGGTCACCTGCTTAGACTTGAGGAAAGGAGATTTAATTTACAACAGCGGAAGGGTTTCTTTACAGTAAGGACAATAAAGGTATGGAATTCACTGCCTGAGGAGGTGGTGCTACTGAATACATTAGATGCCTTTATTAAATTACTATGTATCTATGTAACTTACCAACTGTCCTCTCATCTCACACCTCCCATCACTTACCAACTGTCCTCTCTCATCTCACACCTCCCATCACTTACCAACTGTACTCTCATCTCACACCTCCCATCACTTACCAACTGTCCTCTCATCTCACATCTCCCATCACTTACCAACTTTCCTCTATCTCACACCTCCCATCACTTACCAGCTGTCCTCTCATCTCACACCTCCCGTCACTTACCAACTGTCCTCTCATCTCACACCTCCCCATCACTTACCAACTGTCCTCTCATCTCACATCTCCCCATCACTTACCAACTGTCCTCTCATCTCACATCTCCCCATCACTTACCAACTGTCCTCTTTCATCTCACACCTCCCATCACTTACCAGCTGTCCTCTAATCTCACACCTCTCATCACTTACCAACTGTATCCTCTCATCTCACATCTCCCCATCACTTACCAACTGTCCTCTCATCTCACACCTCCCATCACTTACCAACTGTCCCCTCTCATCTCACATCTCCAATCACTTATCAACTGTCCCCTCTCATCACATCTCCAATCACTTACCAACTGTCCTCTCATCTCACATCTCCCATCACTTAACAACTGTCTCCTTTCATCTCACACCCCCCATCTTACCCCAAGCTGTCCTCTCACATCTCATCTCCCACATGACTTACCCCAAGCTGTCCCCTCACATCTCATCTCCCACATAACTTACCCCAAGCTGTCCTCTCACATCTCATCTCCCACATGACTTACCCCAAGTTATCCCCTCACATCTCATCTCCCACATGACTTACCCCAAGCTGTCCTCTCACATCTCATCTCCCACGTGACTTACCCCAAGCTGTCCCCTCACATCTCATCTCCCACGTGACTTACCCCAAGCTGTCCTCTCACATCTCATCTCCTGCATGACTTACCCCAAGCTGTCCCCTCACATCTCATCTCCCACATGACTTACCCCAAGCTGTCCCCTCACATCTCATCTCCCACATGACTTACCCCAAGCTGTCCTCTCACATCTCATCTCCCACATGACTTACCCCAAGCTGCCACCTCACATCTCATCTCCCACATGACTTACCCCAAGCTGTCCCCTCACATCTCATCTCCCACATGACTTACCCCAAGCTGTCCCCTCACATCTCATCTCCCACATAACTTACCCCAAGCTGTCCCCTCACATCTCATCTCCCACATGACTTACCCCAAGCTGTCCTCTCACATCTCATCTCCCACGTGACTTACCCCAAGCTGTCCCCTCACATCTCATCTCCCACATAACTTACCCCAAGCTGTCCCCTCACATCTCATCTCCCGCATGACTTACCCCAAGCTGTCCTCTCACATCTCATCTCCCACGTGACTTACCCCAAGCTGTCCCCTCACATCTCATCTCCCACATGACTTACCCCAAGCTGTCCCCTCACATCTCATCTCCCACATGACTTACCCCAAGCTGTCCCCTCACATCTCATCTCCCGCATGACTTACCCCAAGCTGTCCCCTCACATCTCATCTCCCGCGTGACTTACCCCAAGTAGTCCTCTCACATCTCATCTCCCACATGACTTACCTCAAGCTGTCCCCTCACATCTCATCTCCCACATGACTTACCCCAAGCTGTCCCCTCACATCTCATCTCCCACATGACTTACCCCAAGCTGTCCCCTCACATCTCATCTCCCGCATTACTTACCCCAAGCTGTCCCCTCACATCTCATCTCCCGTATTACTTACCCCAAGCTGACCTCTCACATCTCATCTCCCACGTGACTTACCCCAAGCTGTCCTCGTCACATCTCATCTCCCACATGACTTACCCCAAGCTGTCCTCTCACATCTCATCTCCCACATGACATACCTCAAGCTGTCCTCTCACATCTCATCTCCCACATGACTTACCCCAAGCTGTCCCCTCACATCTCATCTCCCACATGACTTACCCCAAGCTGCCCCCTCACATCTCATCTCCCACATGACTTACCCCAAGCTGTCCCCTCACATCTCATCTCCCACATGACTTACCCCAAGCTGTCCCCTCATATCTCATCTCCCACATGACTTACCCCAAGCTGTCCCCTCACATCTCATCTCCCGCATTACTTACCCCAAGCTGCCCCCTCACATCTCATCTCCCACATGACTTACCCCAGCTGCTTCCAGTCCTCCCCATGAATTCCCGGGTCCTGGGTTCCAGATGAATTCCCCAAATTCCTCCATCAACTGCCCACAGCTCTTCTTTTGACTCAGGGCGGCCATCCTGCTTATTGCCCTTCACTGACAACTGCCCCGGGAAGATGTGCTCTGATCCTCAGCCAACAAACTGCCCCCGCAGGAGTCTAGCAGTTCGTGGTTCAATGCTGCCCCTTCTGCCCCTGCTCTCCACTCTCTTCTCTCTGTCTCTCTGTCCAGATCTGCTCTCACCTGCCTTTTTATCTAATCACAGGCTCTGCCTCCTCATGAATATTAATCTCTGACCTGCCTTTTTATCTGATTAGAAGCTCTGCCTCCGCATGAATATTAATCTCTGCTTCTGTTCTGACCTGCCGTCTTACCCACAGTCTCTCCCAGGGCTTAATTATCCCAAATGGCTGATTCCTGCAGTGAAACGCAGAGAGAAGGAGATAGGAGTCCGTCCCTCCCCCTGCAGGGTGACACAATGACACAGACAGAAGGAGATAGGAGTCTGTCCCTCCCCCTGCAGGGTGACACAGTGACACAGACAGAAGGAGATATGAGTCTGTCCCTCCTCCTGCAGGGTGACACAATGACACAGACAGAAGGAGATAGGAGTCTGTCCCTCCCCCTGCAGGGTGACACAGTGACACAGACAGAAGGAGATATGAGTCTGTCCCTCCTCCTGCAGGGTGACACAGTGACACAGACAGAAGGAGATAGGAGTCTGTCCCTCCCCCTGCAGGGTGACACAGTGACACAGACAGAAGGAGATACGAGTCTGTACCTCCTCCTGCAGGGTGACACAGTGACACAGACAGAAGGAGATAGGAGTCTGTCCCTCCTCCTGCAGGGTGACACAGTGACACAGACAGAAGGAGATAGGAGTCTGTCCCTCCCCCTGCAGGGTGACACAGTGACACAGACAGAAGGAGATAGGAGTCTGTCCCTCCCCCTGCAGGGTGACACAGTGATACAAACAGAAGGAGATAGGAGTCTGTCCCTCCCCCTGCAGGGTGACACAGACAGAAGGAGATATGAGTCTGTACCGCCCCCTGCAGGGTGACACAGTAACACAGACAGAAGGAGATAGGAGTCTGTACCTCCCCCTGCGGGGTGACACAGTGACCCAGACAGAAGGAGATAGGAGTCTGTCCTTCCCCCTGCAGGGTGAAACAGTGATACAGACAGAAGGAGATATTAGTCTGTCCCTCCTCCTGCAGGGTGACACAGTGACACAGACAGAAGGAGATAGGAGTCTGTACCGCCCCCTGCAGGGTGACACAGTGATACAGAAAGAAGGAGATATGAGTCTGTCCCTCCTCCTGCAGGGTGACACAGTGACACAGACAGAAGAAGATAGGAATCTGTCCCTCCCCCTGCAGGGTGACACAGTGATACAGAAAGAAGGAGATATGAGTCTGTCCCTCCTCCTGCAGGGTGACACAGTGACACAGACAGAAGGAGATATGAGTCTGTCCCTCCTCTTGCAGGGTGACACAGTGACACAGACAGAAGAAGATATAAGTCTGTCCCTCCTCCTGCAGGGTGACATAGTGACACAGACAGAAAGAGATAGGAGTCTGTCCCTCCTCCTGCAGGGTGACACAGTGACACAGACAGAAGGAGATAGGAGTCTGTCCCTCCTCCTGCAGGGTGACACAGTGACACAGACAGAAGGAGATAGGAGTCTGTCCCTCCTCCTGCAGGGTGACACAGTGACACAGACAGAAGGAGATATGAGTCTGTCCCTCCTCCTGCAGGGTGACACAGTGACACAGACAGAAGGAGATAGGAGTCTGTCCCTCCTCCTGCAGGGTGACACAGTGACACAGACAGAAGGAGATAGGAGTCTGTCCCTCCTCCTGCAGGGTGACACAGTGACACAGACAGAAGGAGATAGGAGTCTGTCCCTCCCCCTGCAGGGTGACACAGTGACACAGACAGAAGGAGATAGGAGTCTGTCCCTCCTCCTGCAGGGTGACACAGTGACACAGACAGAAGGAGATAGGAGTCTGTCCCTCCTCCTGCAGGGTGACACAGACAGAAGGAGATAGGAGTCTGTCCCTCCCCCTGCAGGGTGACACAGTGACACAGACAGAAGGAGATATGAGTCTGTCCCTCCTCCTGCAGGGTGACACAGTGACACAGACAGAAGGAGATAGGAGTCTGTCCCTCCTCCTGCAGGGTGACACAGTGACACAGACAGAAGGAGATAGGAGTCTGTCCCTCCTCCTGCAGGGTGACACAGTGACACAGACAGAAGGACATATGAGGGCGTGATCTGTGTCCTGGTGCCCTGTGTGTATGAATCGTGTGCAGTGCCCTGTGTCCTGATGCCCTGTGTGTGGTGCCCTGTGTCTTGATGCCCTGTGTGTGGTGCCCTGTGTGTGGTGCCCTGTGTCCTGGTGCCCTGTGTGTGGTGCCCTGTGTCCTGGTGCCCTGTGTGTGGTGCCCTGTGTCCTGGTGCCCAGGTGCACCCATCCAGTGATGTCAGTCTGTCTGTGCTCTGTATCTTGCTGGCTCAGGTATAGACTGGTTCTGCCTGTTCCTCTCTTCACGTCCTCATTAAAATACCTGAAATGTCCTGATCAGTATCACACGCACTGTAGCACCATGAGGGTATATCGCTGTGTGTGTGTGTGTGTGTGTGTGTGTGAGAGCATGTCTTTGTGTGTGTCATGGTGTGTTTATGTACATATCCCTGCATGTGTGTGTGTGTGTGTGTGTGTGTATGTGCATATATGTATGTCAGAATGAGTATTACTTTGTGTATATGTGAAACTCAGTGTCTCACTTTGTATATGTGTCTGTGTGTGTGTCACTGTGTATATGTGTGCTTGTGTATCACTGTATTTCTCTATATCACTGTGTGTGTCATTGTGTGTGTTACTGTGTGAGTCATGGTGTAGCACAGTGTGTGTAGATCAGTTTGTGTATCCCTTTATTTGTGTATAGCACCGTGTATATGTGTGTAACTTGGATATCACTGAGTGTTTCACTGTGTTTTTGTGTGTATCTGTGTATATCGCTGTATGTGTGTCACTTTGTGTACTGTTGTTTGTGTTTGTATCACTGTCTGTATCACTGTGTGTATCTGTGTACATCGCTGTATGTGTATCACTGTGTGTATCTGTGTACATCGCTGTATGTGTATCACTGTGTGTATCTGCGTACATTGCTGTATGTGTATCACTGTGTGA